>JAQFYE010000840.1:0-28792 GCA_034694305.1 Protaphorura glebata | reverse complement strand
TACTCATTCACGAAGCCGAGAAATTTCGGAATTTTTAAAACATTTTACGTGAATGTAAGAAAATAAACAATTTTCTATTCTAACAATGTTTCTATGATTTTAAAAGAAGAATGTTTGCGTTTAATCTTCCCTAATTGGAAGGAACTAAAATATTGGGCCCTCTGGCTGGGGTCTCCGTGGGCAAAACTTGTCCTTTACGTTTTAAATTGTCTATGTACTGTGTTTTATTACCAAGTTACATGACATTGCCTCGCCTTAATAGTTTCGCTCCAGGTTTGTTATCCCTTTGATGTTTTATGAGACCACTGCTAACATCATTCAACTCAGTAATTATACAGTTCACAGAGTATGTACACATATTTTCATTGTTGCTTACGAATGATCACCACTACAAAAAAAAGAATGCAATGTAGTAGTATTTGGAGTAAGTTGGTGGTTTGGCATATTGCTGCATTCGACGGTTGAAGTTAAAAGACGTGATAATCGTTAAACGCCAAGACTATAATGACAGAGTCTTCTCCGTCCGTGGCTTCATCATCACCATTACTTTATCCTGTGGGCTGTAATAATACCCTTCCATTGAACAAAGTTTTGCTAAAACGGACTCATTATTCAAATTTGACCAACTTGATTGCATATTATGTTCATCGACTTCATTAAGCGCTCAAACATTTCAGAGTCAGAGTAACGTAAAACGCGTAAACGTTACAACGTCTGTAAAACATTAACAAGTCGGACGGGAGGTGAGACTCGTGTCTAGCTGGGAGTTTTTAATGAGGATATTTTACATAAAGTTAGTCATGGAGATCACGATTACTTCACAATTTTCTTTGACGAGACCTCTGGTTAAACGGGAAAGAATAATAATACAATAATTGAGGTCATACGTGAGGTCGTAGCCACACAATTGGATAGGATGACTTTTTGGACTTTGGGAGAAGTTTGTAGGATGGTGAAAAGTCCGTATCCTCCCAAATACTTCCACGTTCAATGCATTGTCTTCTTAATTTTTGGTAAGGAGTTGTCGGTCGGGCCGTTCCGTTTCGCTCCGTTGTCCAATACCTGAAAATTTAAAAACAATTGAGTTTAATTGTGAAGGAAGCGGAAGCACCACTACATATTTAAATTCTTATTTCGGGTTTTTTAGTTAAGACATTAGAAGAATTAGAAAATGTGATAAAGTATCTCTACATAATCTCGACAAAATAAAGAAGTAGGCGAAACAATGGCGGTCCAATTTACAAAATCTGAAACGAATTGTCACTTCAAGGTCAATGGATATTCTTTAAAGAAAATGTCATCATTTGTTAAACGATAGTCATTGTCGTTGCATTAACGCGAGCCCTCCGATTTAAAACTTACAAAAAGGTTTTTACAAAACCTTTAATTTTTATTTAAAGTTGTTATTAAGACTCTAATTAAGTTTATGAGTGACTCAAAGAGAGCTGATCTGTGACACAGTGAAATTTATTAATAGTTAACGCATTCTATTGCTGGGTCCTTAGATTCTATTGCTTAGTCCTGGTGTCTTGAGTACAGAAGCAACAGCGAATTAGCAACATAATAAAACCGTTTAAACGAACACAAAAATGACATCTTGAAATATCGACGGAAAGTAGAGAACTTCACTGATATTCTTTTAATGTTCTCGATTCCGGATCCTATACTGAAACTATAGAACTGGTAGTCATAATATTGACTGGTAGTCATAATAATTTGGGCAGATCATCTGAGCTCAACAAAGGCGTTTTGTCCCCACTTTTAAATAGCTAAAACCTGGGGATTCGAATTTTTCCAGAAAGTTAGCAGCATTATTGGCCTATATTATATCCACGGCATTAAAACTGGTACCTCGAAGTGTTAGAATTTGGCACAATAAATCAGAACAGAATAGTATATATCTCAGGTGACACAGGATCTTTACTCCTTACCGATACAATTAGTGTAGAACTGAGCCAGGTTTCTGTACAAATCTTGCAATTAGAATATCAACAAACAGCACGATATTTTATAACATATTCATTAAACCGGATCTTCAAATTCCTTTAAAGAAAATCTCAACAGATTCATATTACAAAAATGAAATGAAAAAATTACGCTTGAAGCATTGCAAGGATTTGTCTATTATGATTTTTACGTAAGGTGGATAAGTTAGTTGCAAGTGCATAGCCGAAATATATGTACATCTCACAACCCCAATTGCAGAATAAATTGGCTAAACCTTACATGACATTGAATTACAATTTTAATTCTTTCTATTCCTTAAAATGGGCTTGAAATGTGTCGTCTTGTGCGTGTGGGAGAAAGTCGATCTGGTTAGTCCGTCCTTATATTCAGTTGGTAATAATAATTAAATAAACCCAGGGAAGGTGCATGTGTAATGGCAAGAAAGTAAAGGAAAAAACAATTAGAGGATTTCGTTCGGTCCAACTGAAGTACAAGAAGTCCATTTGAACAAAATTCAATAAAGGGAACGAACTATGAAACGCACGAAAGTGCAATAAATCGTTTCAACTACCAACCTAATTGAAAAAATCGAACGAAAATGGTTTGCAACCAAAAGACCAATTAGAGGAGTCAAGAATGATGAAGTATTAAATCACCACTGTCAGGTAACCATGTGGTCGATTGGGTTGCACGGTTCCCTTCCTTTCCTTGTCATTTCCCAGAGTTCAATGTTCCTGAATTTATTACCTGAGAGTATAACCCTCGAAACACATAGGAGTGAGTGAATTCAAATTAATTTGAATTCGTAATTCGTAATATTAGGTGTCACTCCTAACCAATTTGCGCTTAAGGCCGATTGAATTGAAAGTCCGTCATGCATTCACTTGTTGCGGTGAGGTCCTCGTAGTACATATTATTGGATCAATTTCGACTGAAAAGAGAGTTAGCGCTGTGTGGGGTTCTACCAAAAAGTTGTTGGATTAAAAGTGGACAATTAAGACTGCATTGTGGTCCTCACGATTTTCATGCAACCAAGTTAAGTTGGAATAAGATTCCGTGAAGTTCAATGCGGTCTCGAAACTCAAATTATTTTTCATACACGACTTAACATTTTTGAGAGCTCAGATCTCTACTCTTCCCGCGTGGTCAGCCCAGACCAGACTTAAATCTAATGTCCAGTTGTATCCACCTAACTTGTCTCGGACTCATCAGTCGCCTCTTCATATTTGACTCTCCAAATTATACTTTTTCACTTCAGAACACCCATGCATGGTTTCCCGTGCTACACATGCTATGTAGTACAGAAAAATGGAAGATATGAAAAAATAAAATAATATTATTCGAAATTCGATTCTAGTTTTTGCAGAAATTTTTTAAATTAAAATTTTTGATGTGTGTTTTCCGACAACGGTACTGTAAAAGTGAGATCGCAAATGAATTTCGTATTGTGATAATATTTAGTTGAAATTGTTGCTGACAAATCCTGGTAACTTACTTGTATTCCTGTTACCATACAACGATTTTCTTCAAAAGTGCCTATGACTGAGTCAATTTAAATTCAAGTGGTCTTAAAAGATAAACAGTACAGTTTTCAAGGAATCTATACTTGCTAAAAACTCGTTTGCTTATATTCGCTCTTTAAATGGTATGAAAAAAGGGAGAGAAATGAGTGATTGTATATTGTATATTTGATTTGTATATTTCTAATTTATACAAAAACGAAGAAAGTGCACGAATGTCACACCTTTCCTCCTCATTATTTTAATATGGTCACACTTTGACTTGTACTCTCGCCTTTCATTCTTCTAAGCAATTTGCCTGCTGTGAGTAGAAATTAAATAATAATAAATATGGGCAAGGTACGATGACGTTTTATTCGGCACAACACATTTCCAGTCCATTCAGCGTAGCGAATAACACGGCGAATTTTGATCGCTTGGCTCGTCTAACTGTCAAAATGAAACTCATCTTCAACATGAACCACGTGAAGGGTGGCGCAGAACAAAATACTACAAAGAATGTAAATCCGTAGTCGGCAACTGAAAACTCACTCAATGAGTAAGAAAGCAACATTTCATCTCAGTTTCAATTCTGTCAAAATACTTTAACTTTTTTTAAACAAAAACAAGGGAAGAAGAATGAAAACCCTTCATCCTTGATGCCCTTGTTACAGAATTATGTATGTAGTAGTTGGTATTCTTTGAAAAGAAGTTAAACGTTTTGTGCGTTTTCAGGAGTATGAGTAAGTAGTAGGTAATATTATGAATACAAAAGGGTGGTGATAAGCCGTAACAAAGTAAGTAACTGTTCCCTTGCGTGGGAGAAAATTCTTAGTCAGTCTGATGAATATAACGTTTAATTCGGTAGGAGTAAGTAAACTTGGGGAGGAAATGAAGAAGATTATTATCATTACACTTACTTTACTTTTGTTAACGTGTGCTGTATGCAACTGGTATCTTACTTTCAAACTTGCGGCGGCGACCAGGCCGAGACGACTACAATTCGACAATTTTACGTAATAATGATCCGTGTGAACCAAACTCTCGTTTTTTTAAAGGAAGAATGCGTATATAGAAGCAAAGGAAGTCAATTCTAGGGAAAACCCCTCATCAATTGAAGACTTAATTATTACAGGGATAAAAATTTTCCTTTCATTCAAAACTAACTGTACATCTATGTATGAGTGAACGCATAAATATCCGACTTGATGAAGTGTGTAAACAACAACAATTGTTCATTTAACAGTGAAAGAGAGTTTAGTTCATGCATGCATGGACGGATTTGGTAGGCTTTGGTTTACGTTTAACGGTAACTCGATTTGTCAGTTGCGATTAGCTCACTGCATTGCTTGCATACTTTTTCTTGAGCTGAGAACGGTAAGGTTATACAACTCTCACTAGTAAATAATGATATAGTAAAGGTGCCAAACCTGGATAATGTTGAGAGACGTTCTTCCGGTCTTGCGGTTGAGTTATGAGGTTGACCATGATGAACGTGACCGTTCGTCCATTGTCGGGCTTGCTCACCATCTAAAAATCACACTTTAATTTAATTGCAATATTGAGACTATTCTTTAAATCCTAGGTAGAAATTATTTCTTCCTTAAACAGCTTTCTAGGAGTGCACATAGAGAGTGGATAATCCCTGATCAGACCAGAAATTCACTTTTCCAATCTAAATATTTTGGATCAGATACTGGATCATCTGAATCTTTAAGTAAAAATTGTCGATTAATTCAGATATCACGAATATACCAGATTCAGATATGTGATCGAAAACCCGAAACCACCAATCCGTCGCGTCGGCATCTATAAAATTAGCGGGTTAGGTCAGAGCCATGTTAGAATGTTAAAAAGATCTGAGATTCATCATTCGCACTATATTATATAAGAAATACACATGTTAGTGACAAATGAGTTGTCGTCATCACTAATAAGACAGTACAAGAACTCGTTGATGGAAATACTGTATTTTGATTGACTGCGTTGGAGCATGAAACAATACGTACGTACGTATTGTGTAATCAGAGCTAACTAGCCATAAAGTGTGTCCAGGAGTACTCGGAAATAAACTTCGTAAAAAGAAAGGTTGTTTCCCTTTCTTTTGGTAAGCATGGACTCAAAAATACTTGGCTCAAACGAATTACGAAACTGTTTTTCCTTTCCGCTTCTACTCTTGTTCTTCAACAAGGATTTTATGTCATGGTCTAGTTAGCCTGAGTTCAATGTAGCAGGCGTAAAAAAATATCAACTAAACCCCGGTAAAGAGGCAAAAGGATTTTGCCTTCCTTACTAAATGCGAAGTCTAACAACATGCCACTCAAAATTGCAATTTGCAACTGCAAGGCCTTTTGGCAGAACGATAACGAAAGAAGACGAGGTACAGGACGGCGACTTGGAGAAAAAAATGACCGGTCCAATCAAAGCGTTGAAGGGAGAGATTGATTGAACGGAACATAAATTACAGAATGTTTCACAATTAATTACGGGGAACATCAGGGAGCATTCATCAACTCTTTAATAACTATACTTGATTCATAAAAATGAGTTCAGTATTCAACTCAGGTTGACTTTTTAAGCAAGGATATTTTCTATGAACGTTAGTTAACATGTTGATTGAAATGAGAATTTCAACTTCATCCTTACGTAGCAATTATGCCAGATTAAAACAGAGGAAAGGAGAAGTGGTGGAAGGTACAGGTAATGTTTAATAATATTATTATGTCTTATCCTCATCTCTTTTCCTCTCTGAATGAGGTTTTTTTGTGTAAAAAGTGCGTTTTCATTGGTTTTTGGTTTCCTATCCGTTCGTTCACCTTCAAGCTTCTGTTTTACACGAAAGAGCACTGAATTCCATGTAAGGAATCCAACAGTTTTATTACTATAAAATGGATGGCAAATCTTCGACGTCTGTTGAATTCGATGCACGAACGGTGGAATAGTGAAAAGGAAGACACACGTCCATGTGTGGTCGGATCTTCAATTGCCTGAGTTTTATCGGGAAGCCCTCTGCAGGGTCATCTTCCCATTTTATAGATTTCTAAATGTCTAACTGTGAAAACGTTTAAACGTTGAAAAGGCAAAAGTTCGTGAATAGTGAATTCTACAAACTATAGAAGGCTACCCTAGCGTTATAATGGCAATTAGTTTAGTCGGCCACAATGAATGATTTTAAAAGTTATCTTATCGTTAGTGTAGAAATTAAATTTTAGAATTCCGTAATTCTAATTTTATATACTTATAAATACAGAGATATTCAAAACCAGGGAATCTTAAATATTTTTTTTTAGAATTCCCTATTTAAAACTAACATCAGCAGCAAATAGACTTGAGAATGCAATACTACTTTTAGATGGAAAACATTGTCAGAACACCAAGTTGGTCGGCTCTCGTGATGTAAAAATGAAACAATAGAATGATAAATTACAAATAGTTCATTAACGAGACAGGAAAACCAAAAATTTAACGTACGACTAGACTTAGAACTTCATGTTCTTTATATTTCTTGTCTTTCCATATCCCTTTTTTTACATTACACAATCTGGTAGCCCTAATCATAGAAAAATTAAAAAGGAGTAAGGTTTATGTCAATTTGTCCACAGAACAAAATCATTTAAAATATCACCGTGTTCATACGTCTTAGACTGGACATCATGAAGTAATAAAATAATTCAGTGCGATACAAAGTAATTGTAAATAATAATTTAAACGAATCATTCAAAATATTCTGGCTCCCATGCAAATGCAATGTTTCGAGTCCTTCTACGTACATGTTACTAGAATGGCCAACTTCCTTCTGTGTTTGTGGAACCATTGGTAAAGTTGCGGCCAAAAAATAATCTACTGCAACATAACATACTGGCACTAGAGTTTATCAGAATATGACTCTCTTGGAGATCTTTAAGTCTAACTCATTTTCGTTTTTTGTCACGGCAAGTTCTTATCCAACAACTCGGCTAGGGATTGACTTGTGGCATAGTCGTTTACTAATTGAATTCCAAACTTCAAACTATGCAACTGTTCTTCTGGCCCGAGAAAGATAATATTGTATTATTCACGCTTACAATTAAGAGCTTCTTTAATGTAAGATTAACTCTTCAGCCATATAGTAAAAGTAACCAGTTTGATATTGTGAAGCAGGAGCAAGATGTGCCGAAACAGCTTTCATTGTTTATATTTTGAATTAAGAATCTCTTCCACTTTTCCTTCCAAATTCTTTTCAAGACATTAAAAACACATTAGACACATTTCACGCATGCATGCATGACACAGTCATAGCCATAACCCATCTTTGATTCACAATTCACACAGCCATAAACTATAGTTTTACGTGGAGTCAGAAAACAAAGATTTCACAACACGAATTGAATTGGGTGAAGCAAGAACAATCTCTTCCCATTGAATAATTATTTATTGTTAGTTGTTGCATGAGACATGGAATGGGAGATTGGAATGTTAAGAACGTGGATACATGTATTCATGTTACTTGAGATGATTTGACAGACAGAAAAGGTGTGCATGAATGAATTATCGGTGCCTAACACATGAGTAGGTGAATGTGTAGGAAAAACATGATGAATGACTCTACAAAGGCAAGGCCCGTTTAAAAAAGCATGAAATGCATTCGAGCTAAATACACAACACACTATGGATTTGCAATGGGTTATAATAATAACAATAGAATTGAACACAATTGTGTGTATTGGATATTATGCAATTTCAATTTTCCATGCATTTCATTTCATCTCAATGTCTTCCTTTGAGGATGAGATTATATTATGAGATGACCAGGGGATCAAAATTTCATCCTCTGTGAACTCATTCTCACAGTGAAGAAACTCATTGTCATACACACACTTACGGTTACGGTACGGTAAGGTTCACCATAGGCCCAACACTTTAAATCTTGCATAAAGTGATCCCAAAAATGTCTAGTAAATCATGGAACGGGATCTGATTTTATGTTAAGTTTATTAAACAATACAGTCTTGTTTACAATGCCCTAATCTGGTATGGTGAATCTTTCATTATGCATGGAAATCAATCAACCTGGAGGCGTGATTATCTTGGCATCTCTAATCGAATATCCATTGTCGCGAATTCACAGGTTTTAAAATTTTCTATTCATTTCATGCAATTCAATTATACCCTTAAGGTAATTTACTTACATGAAACTTCATTTGCCCACTCGTGCCAAACGGAGCGGAGTTGGATGTCCTGTTAGGATTTTTTAAGGAAAGGATCTCTGGCGACTCTCATTTACGGTGTTATATCTGTCCACTGATTATCAGGAGTGATTAGATAAATCAAGGGATCTCAAGTAAAGACAATTTAAATAAAAGCTTTAAGTTGTTTCAATTGCCTAGATTATGAATTCTTTGCACTTTGAAGGGATCAAGGAAGTTTGTTCAGCTCACTATAGTGCCATTCATAAGTAACCGACAACACATTCCTAAAGAGGTTTCTAATCTACATTTGTCTTTTACTAGGATATCTTCTGACGCCTGGTTTCTCGGCGCCTGTATTAGTAATGTATGGAGTTTAGATAGTTCGACTTTACAGAAGGTGCTCGATAAGAAAACTTGACAAATAAGTTCAAGGGAATGCCGTTGAAACCTTTTTCCAAAGATCATTCTAACAATATGAGAAGAAATCCAAAAATATTATTACGATGTGCGCTACCATTTATATGTAACTTACAATAATGGCAGGTTATATCAATTTTGAAATGCACGTGTGAAAATATTGAACGCCCAGGATTTTAAACAAACAATAGTACATGCAAAACGATGTCCGAAATTTGAATTAATACTTGACAGTCTCAACATTACAGAATAACTACGGAATCAAGGGATACACCCAATCTGAACCTTCCCACCCCACACAGCCTTGTTCTAGTATTTATTATGTCGAAATCATCATCGGAATGATACCTTGTGAATCAATTTGTTTTGTATTGTACCATTGTACATTTTACTGAATTCCTCCTTGAAGGATTTTATTGACTCACCTGAAGTACTTACTATTCTCAATTATACTTAAGAACGGTCTCAAATTCTCAGAGGTATTATACTCTGGCTTTTGATAAGTTGACAGGACTCTTCGTGCCATGATATTTTATTATGATAGGGAAGCCGATGTAAAGGATAAGTATACCTAAGTACGTTTGGCAATTTGTAATTCTATTGTTTTGAAAGAATCATGGAAGATCCTCGCTGTGAGGCTCTCACCGCAGGTAACCCTTTCGTCCTTTCTAATCATCAAGGAAAGAGATGCCATTCAGAAGAATGACTGAGGCGTTCATGGTGTTCATCAGATTGAAAGTGACACTCACTCCAACGCAAGGAGCTATCAAGTTGACCTATCAGGGACTCATTACTACACAGATGACAGAATTGATTTTGGTTACACACTATAACAGACCAATGCCATTTGTCATTATCCTTATTTATTTTCCAAAATCGATATAATTTAAAAATGAATTCCTGCTTCTATGCACTCATCCAACAATCAGACAAGAATTAAAGTGCGTCTAATAATTTTTAACGGAATTTGTCCCAGAATTAGGCTACAAGTTCAAAACCAAGTTGTGATCCCCGAGTAAGGTTTTTGAACAGGACTATTTTATTTTCTTTGACATAATTACACGAATTTTAGTTCGATTAACATTTTAAATCTAAAATTATACACCTCAAATTTAACCACAACACACAAAGATTTCAGACCATCAAACTAAGATTCTTACTTCATGTGTCATGTCATAAGGAGTGCTATACATCTTCATTACCAAGCATGCCTGGTTTACCGCTCGTATAATTTTAATTTTCTACAGATTCAGAATTAGTCTCACTTGGAAATATCCCAGGGGCTATGTATGTAGCCGCGGCTTATAAACTCACGTCTGCCTTAATTATTTCCGAATTAGCCCAGCATCTCAAATCACATCATCGTGTTAATTAAACATAGTACACTTGTGAAGAATTCCTCAGCTCAAATTAATGACTCCCCGTTCAACCAAGTTTAACAAGCACACACATATAAGGCACACCTTTCATTCCTTGCGTTATGTACGACGAATACGACGGAAGACTAATTATTTACGATTATGATGAAAGTAAGAGATAGTCAGTATGCCACGGAATTTGAGTTCTTCCCTTTAAGGAAGAATCTGCAAAAATTATAAGTGTGCACAATTGTGCATGCTAGTGATGTGTTTGCGCTGAACATGTTTACCGTGTTTTATAGGCGTGAATTCTTACGATTTGAAATTCTTGAGAACACCCATTCAGCACAGCAGTAGCTGTGCAATATTGGTTTGCTTCGTTTCTAGTACTTCATACTTCACTAAGTTAAGACAGGTAAGACAGGTGCTCTTGCTTCTGCATGCCTGTGACTGTAATAATAATTATTATAACTGGTAAGAACAACTGTAAACAATCCTAAGGAATTGCACGCATGGGTATGAACATGTTTTAAGTCTTGCAGCCCAGCATTAAAAAACTAAATTGAACTGCATTGTCCATCTTATTAATGTAGGGACGGACAAGGCAAGGCTCCCCGTGTGCATGAATCCTTGTCCACTACGACTACGTACGAGACTCATAAAGGTAATTAAAAATTCTCCTGGCCTGTGCAATGCAGTGTAGTGCTTCAGCTTCAATTCAAAACCCCATTTCCGCATTTTAATGTCATACTGCTGGCATTTGTCATATTTATGAATATCTTAAACCGTTACTTCGCCTTCATTGTTAATTGGAAATTGATGGGAATATTGTTCAATCTACAAATCCATTGTAATTTAATTACGAGTTTTTTACTGGAATGATTTAATTAATTATTTTATCTTGATGATTTGTGATAGAATTGCGTGTATAAGGGTTGTTGAGCTTGAAATGTTGCAACGGTGAGACTTCTTAGCGAATAAATTAACATAACCAGGAGAAGAAATTGAATACTGAACAATTCTTGTCGACAGTTCTTTAAAGGACTTAAATTTTCTATCCTTCGTAAATTTCTGGGTTTCGAAAATCAATTGTGAAACCACCAAGGGCGGGAAAAGTTTTAGAGTATATTTTATGAAGGCCATATAGCCAGGATCGGATGATGCGTTCTTCCTTCCTCTCCTAGTGTCAGGACTTGGGGTAATAAACGCAGATTGATATATACATAAGAGGAATGAGTGGATTGCAAGCAACTTTTTATTACGTCAATTGTCTTGACCGAAGATCAGTCAGATCAGACACTACAACCGGTACTTGTATCTGAGAACACGTCTTAGGCAGTTTTTCGATTTTTGTCCAGGTTAGATAATGTATCATTTGGTGATGTCGGCGGTAATCTTATTTGACTTACTTAAAAGTCAGTTCCCCGATATCCTCAAACTTTTGAAGTATCCCGGCTTTATAGCTTAAATTTTGTAAGTGAATAGCTTTCTTCAAGTTGTTAGATACGCCAAATTCTGAGTACTTATTTCCTAGTTAGTTCATTTAAATGGTTAACCTAATTGGGTTAGGCATAAATGACCGTCATGGATTTTATTAAAACTTCAAAAGATCCATATAACCATTTATTTTGATTTCACCATTGAAAGTTCAAACTCTTCATCCTAGGTGTACTGGCCAAAATTACAGTTGCCGGATGGTTTCCTGATTTTTTTAACATGGTTTTCCAATATTGAGACATCATTAAACGTTCCTTCAGAGTTTCTTCTTGCGGTTAAATACCAGAAGTGGATGCCAGTAAAATCAAAAATACACATCACATCTGTTTGTTTTATGAAGAAGCCAGAAAGAATGTGTAGCAAAAAATCCCCGACTACTCGTACTAACTAGCCTTCTTCAATTTGGCAAAACAAAAACAATATTGCGTGATCTGTGAATGTAATGTGTATTATGTGCTTGACTTTGAATATAAGGATGTGACCACCGCCACCACAAAGTCCAATTCATGGATCAAGCCCATCATTGTACTTTTTTTTACACAATCGTAAGTATCTCGTTATGATAATAAGCCAAAGCTTCTTCAACAGCAAAGAATAAAAATTGTGGCACTGAAACTGTATTGTTACTTTTCGACGGAGAATGAAGAGGAGTGGATAACAGAACAATACACTTATTGAAATGTTTATTTTATGCAGGGATGGTTATCAAAATTAAAGTATTACCAATTCCGGGTGTCATTAAATTAAATGGTCAGTGTAATGAAATATATGGGAATATGTAACGCAAGTGGTAATGTTTGAATGAATTAGCAGACGTCAAATAAAATAATATTTTAGTTCGTTGAAACATTCTATTCTTAGCCTAAATAGGACAAATTAAAATACTTTTCAATTTCTAATTAAAACTCTTGTGACGAATGCAAATTGATGTACATGGTGCATAACCTTCACTACCCAGTACCCAACCTGGGGTGTGTAAGGGATGTACAAGTATCCGTACAGGATCGGAACAACTCTGGGAAAATATTACATGAATGGATTCAAGTGTATGACTCCACCCAGGAACGTTAGGATTGAAAATAATTGTCTGTTGTGAAACCAAAATTTTGAAAATCTGTGGACGGATTGTGTTACTAGAATTCTAAGAAGAATCCGAACATAATTTTTAGCTAGCTCGATCCGATCATCGTAGAAACCCCGGGACGTTCATATAGTAAAATGTCTCCGTTCACTCTTTTCGAGATATGTTCCGATCCTGTCCGAATATCCGGTACGTGTTGTAGAGAATTTCAGCTAGAGTTACCGATAAATTTTGTCAATCCAACATCTACCATTCTATACAATAGCTAATTCGCTTCATTCGATTATAGATTGATTGGAGAAATAATATTATATCAGTCTCAATTCCGAAGTGGTAAAAAAAGCTGACACTAAACTTGATTTTGCAGTTTGATCGTCGTATCCTGTGGTGTACGTTTCATTTAACCTGTTTAGCGAATTTGGTTTGGAAGTCATGCAAATTGAAGTTGAAAGTTAAACTTCACGAAGTGGATAATTTGCTTGTCGAAATAAGTACAGTTACTGATTAAGTTGACAGTTGTCACAATTAATTTGCCATATCAATTCTACCAGTTCATCAACTTGTCATGTTATCTACAGTATTGACGCGAGAGCAAGTTTAGCTGATGAGCAGAGAAAGTAAACTTTCAGATTTATTACACAAAGTTTTGATGACAGCGAGAGTTGAAGTTACAAACCTAGATTTCCTCAGCTTTACAGCGGTTTCCCGGTCATTTTTAATTTCGTTATTTTTATTTTTTTAGCACGTCTTTAGCGTTTAAGATGTAAAAAAAATAACGAAATTCTTTTTCAAAACTTCTTACTCAAATTCTCTCTGTTCAAGGAACAAAAGAGACAACTCATTTCGGTCAATTCAATTAGATGTGACTCCATGTCGTCCATCAAAATTAAACAGTAAAGACAAGATTTTGACAATTCAGGGTTTGAGCGTACTTCGTTTGCAAAACAGGCGGTACAATATTAGTGTGACCTTTGCTCTTTTTGTATTGCGGTAAGAGTTCTAGCACTTCCATTGACCGGGAAATTGTTTTAAAGAGGTTTCTGTCCACTGGGGTTATGAGGCGAAATTGAAAGTAATCAATTCTCTTACGACAAATAGGCGATAATGTTTTGAAGACTTATGAGTGACTTGCGAATGTCAATTACATTTATTTCATAAAACTGGTACATATGACTGAACCTCGTATATTCATTCGTATTCGACTTGCTTAAAAGGTTAATGAAAATTTTACTCACTGGGTATAGTTCCATTAGCTCTGGGGACACCGTTCTGCCTCATTTTAAGATGCACAACTTTCTTTCTTATTTTGTGATCTTCACAACCATATTATTTAACCGTCAATCGTTCCACTTGTCCAAAATGATTGACTCAATTTCTAGGTCTACATAACTTTGTTTTTCATATAGTTTTAATTTTGGTCACTTCTCTGGTAGTCCTCACGTTTTCATTTCCCGTTGTTATATGGCTGATTTCAGCATACTGAAAGTATTTCCATTCTACACTGAACAACGCATGGGATCCACAAACACCATGTAATGTATGAATTTTTGAGATTAAGAAACCCATCAAAAGTTCAACACGGAATTCAATACAAAAGTTGGAGCATAAAGCCACTTTTATTGAGGATCATTTACACCTTGTCGCACACTCGAATCACTTGAACATGTCACTTCATACACATATTTCCCGACTCTTCTGTGTGGCGGCAGTGACTTCATGATGATGATGTTTGCCTCCTGCACTGCACGGTCTTATTTTTTGTGTCACATACTCACAATTTGCAAATTTGCACAGTTTGTCCTGTCAGAAATACATGGGCAAGCACCCCACGGCACATGTATGGTTAGTTTGTTCATGAATTTTGAATTGGTTATGGGAAAGAGTGTCACTCAAACACAACAATGTAAATTACTCCGCATACCTGTAAAGTACATAGCAAACAAGGAAATAGGAATTATTATTATTGCAGGTGTAATTTATACATGGAATAAAAACTTTTTTTTCGCAAAGGTAAAATGCAGGAAGTGGTTGAGCTTAAGAAAATAAACCCAAGCGCAAGTAATTTGGACGGATTAGGTGGTTTATTAAAACTCTGCCATGTGTTGTGTTGTGCAGGTTAAGTTAGGTACAGAGAGCTAAAGGGTTTATTTCTTAAGCCATACTCCAAACTCATCGTCTTATTTCTTACTAACGGGACAATTAGCTCGAAGAGATAGCTATAGTGTCAGTCTGATTTCAAGAATAAAAAATAAAATTTCGGGATGAAGGAAATGGGAGTATATATGTATGGAGGCAATAAAAGGAGATGATGTCTGTTCTATGGGGTGATGGAAAGATGCGATAATGAATTTAAATTACTTTTTGGCCGGGAGGGAATATTTTGTTACTGCAATGGAATGGACATGAATTTCTCACTCCATGAATGCTTCACCGGGAGCTTATTAAATTAGCTACCTGAGAAATTTAAAGGAATTCTTCAAAGGCAATGTTAACCGCACTACTTTGAGAGGATACACCTCATCCTCCAATAAGGCTTTAAATAATTCAAAAAGTACGTTATTCAACCCATCTAGAGCTTTTGACCAAATAATGCTTTTGGAATTCTGAACTCTTGGGTATCAGAGAAATATTGTCCATATTGTTCGAAAACCTACAGTTCATGAATCAAATGAAGAATGGGCTATTTCGCTTATTCTTTTTGAATTTCTTGTTAGCCCACTAAAAGCCCAGCCCAATGGGTAATTTTGGAATTCAATCGAATTTAATTAGAGTGAATTACAGAAGTAAGTACCAATATTTAATATATACTTGTAGTTATGAGATTTTAATTGTTTGGATTTTTGGAGGGATGTATTGTCTTTTACGTAATGTTTTAATGTTTAAGTCGGCTGGAGTAAAATGACAAGAATGACTTTTATGGAAGGTGTCTGAAGCACAACTGTTACTTTTCCAACTCTTTCCGGCTCAACTGTTGCGTCTGGTCTAGGTTTCCTGTTCTCCCAGCATTGTTGTATTTGCAGCAGGTCCCTCGTCTCACATTTGCTAGTACGAGAGTCGAATTTTATAATTTGTTAGGATGAGTCGTACAAGAACTCAGTTTTTTGTTCAACTGAGAACTGTACCACTCAGCAGAAGATAGCTGAAGTATTAAAATATCTTATGGAAGTACATCGTTCAGGGTGGTTCATATAACCTCATACTCTACCACTCCGACTTCCTAATTTTACCCTTCTCAGCAAAGAATTTACACGTTTTGTAGTCAGTTTTCCGTAAAATTTGTAGAGCTATCATTCATACAGAGTGCAAAAACGACTGCTTGGTCCGTCCGGTGCATTGAAATACGGTAAACTGAAACTAACACGATACGAGGTCTCCTGAATTTCTTTTTGGTATTCCTTCATGCAGTCCAGGACATCGGACTGACTGACTTTTTTTCTTCTTTTTTCAAAATTCCAACAACTGACTTCGAATGAGTTTCTAATACTAGTAGTAGTAGTTGAACCTACCTTGTGGGTCGAAATATGACAAAGCTGGACGGAAACCACGCAATGCTACATTACATACTAAGCGTATACGGTGAGGGGTCGGATAAATCAATTTTCAGTCATTTTCATTTGTTTAGTTTTTTAAAACAAGGATACTCGTCAACAAACGGTAGGGCATTTCTGATACTACCTTCATCCCCTCCTTCATTCTCAAATAAATCATTAAAAATAACTTGAATTACCACATCGGAACTGCTTTACAGTGATATTTATTTCGAATGTTTAAAAACAACAAATTATTTTGCGATGACTTTCCGCGTCAACAACAACAAGCTTAAAATTTATATTTTATGTAAAAACTTTGCTCTGAATTGAGGTTATTTCAGAATGACAAGTTTTATCTGAAGGTCAAGACTTTGGCCATCAGCATTACTAGGAAGCAGATATATCCGATTTCTTTATTCAATAATTTGTTGCCTGCCGCATTTTTCTCGGGAATTGTGGATCTCCGTTCACTTTCTGAGCAGTAGCCGTTAAATATTGGCTGAACCTCTAATCCCCGCCTGCAAAATATCAAAAATCAGCGGAGATACGGACTTTGATTTTGGATTCGTTCACTAATTTGTCGAGTTAGTCGAACCGCCGTTCGATTAGCATCATCAGAATAGAATTTGTCTGAATACGTTTAATGTAATGAATCGATTTTATTCGGCTAACCAAAGCATTCGACATCTGTGTTCATCAAGGCGCCATTTTGCGTCGTCCGTTGTACTGGAATTTGGAGCCGACCATAATCGTTCCGCCACCGCGCTCACGAAAGGAAACAATCTTGGGATTATATTTGTGTTATCCACATATTCTGCCCATAAAGCAGCTTCTCCTCCCAATATTAATTTTTCCTGTTCAGGAGTAACTGAAAAAATAAAATTTGTACTTCATGAGACAGGCCAGACAATTCATCGGGGTCATATTTGATAAGCACTTTAGGAGAATCTTACTATCCGTTAAATTGTACACAGGGTCGCATTCATAGTACTTTTTCCATGATTCACCATAATTGATGTAGTTTAAGTACCAGCAAGAAGACAACAAAACGTTGTAACCAAGACTCAATGCTTTCTATATAAATAGAAATAAAATTAATTTACCGTTCCGAAACACATGTATACGTATAAACTCAGTTTGTACCTGGAAATATCCTTGCCAAGGATCTGTATCATTTCCCTTCCAGACTTGTACGATTACATCTGTGTCCAGCTAAAATAAAATTAGAATATTTCGGGTGTTTGACTACTTCGTGATTTTACTAAAACTCCATCAATTAATGATATATCAATGAACCTGAACACCGAAATCTAACGGGTCCTGCCAAACTATTGAACGAGCCCCAAGACTTTTAATCATTTCCAGATGTCTTCGTGCGTAATGCTGTTCCACCTCATTTATTTGTGTGTATCCTTTTTCTTCCATGAATTTCTTAATCTCGGGGGAAGATTCCCAACATGCATGGTATACCTTTCACACCACATAAAGTTAAAGTAAATTCCAATTAATTTTTATTTTAACGCTTAAGGTTATTACCTCATCCATTCCCAAATGGAGATATTCGTCTTTGGAAACTCTTGAATATACTTCGGAAAAGAAGTCTTTCATGAAACTGTACGTCGTCTCTTTAGTGGGGTCTAAAATTTCATAAGGAGCGTGACGCGGATAGCCTGGAGTTCCTGGATTTACTCCGTCGCCGTAGCAAGGAGTCAGCAATTCTAAGTAGAAATTTACCAGTTCATTTAGTGTACAATTTACTGCTAAAGTTTGAGCTCTCAGGTTAAGTGGTTACCTGGATGAGATTTTCCAAATCCTACTGTATGCCCAGGAGTATCGAACTCAAGAATGACTCGAATTCCCCGTGATTTTGCGTATTCTATTACATTTTGAACAGTTGTAGGGTCGTAGACTAGAACCCCCGGAATGTACGCTCCCTTAAATTAGAAATATGGAGATACAAAAACTTGCAAGAAGTACATTTCACACGTGAATACAGATCAGGCTAAGGAAAGACTCTTGGGGTTGGTCATTTCCAATGTCGAAGTTGACGGTTTCTTCTGTATGTAGAATGTCTGAATTAGTATGGTCTAAAGATTTCAAAAGTCTTAACGGTTAATCAGAATTCTGTTTGATGACAATTCGGTAATATGTACTTTATATAATTCGGGTTGGTTTTGAATTGATCTGAAATCTACTCTTTTGATTACTCGTTGATTTTGAGGACTTTGTTACCTTTTCCGACAATTCAGGAAAACGTTGACTAACAAAGGGAAAACTTTGATCATCCACAATGTGCCAGTGGAGAACATTGAGTTTATTATAAGACATTCCGTCTAGGATTTGCAGGATGATTTCCGGCGATATGTAATGTCGAGCTGTGTCAATCATAAGACCACGATGAGGGTATCGGGGCCAGTCAGATATTTGTGTAACATTGACGTAGTGATGTGTAGACATTTTCCATATCATTTCCGAATAAGTCTCTAGTCCTTGAAGTGCACCCCAGACAGTGAAAGCAGATAAAGTCACTATTCCTTCCTGTCCTTGCACTCGAATCGTTAGGTTATCTTATGGTGAAAAGGCATATTAGAATTTTAGAAAAAATTATGCTAAATATTTCGTGAAATGGGCTCGTCGTATTCGGCTACAATTTTGCGCCAAGGTTTATGGACATGGTCTCCAAAGGTCGGCGTTTCCTCGCTACCGGTATTTTTACGTTACCTCACGGGCGGTGATAGTTTATTACACCGTGTCAACCAACCCAATGTGTTGTATTGATCTGGATTCTGGGATCCAATAGTATTGTCAGCTGAACATGCAATTAATTCCGACAATGAAATCCCACATAAATTTTTTGATAAAATGTAATGTCGGATTAGGATGCGTCGGGGAAAAACACGTTAATAAAGAATCAAGTCAAATCAAATCAAATCGGGTTTGAGGTGAGCCTTGAGGTCAAAATTGTGACCGAATCTACCAAGAGGAGTATAAACAAACTTTGATTTCTTAATTGTAATAACTAACATGATTCATATTCCCGAGTCCGGCCCAACTTGGGATATTTGTTACACTCATTTTCTTCCCCAGTAGTAATATTGACCTCTATTTTTGACAGAATTGGGTAAGCTACATCAGGAATCGAACCATCTCTGAAAAGGGTGTCATAGCTGAAGCGTTTCTGGAGAGCTTCATCCAGAATTCTGCAACCCACTACATTGGTGGAATAGCTGTGAGATTCTCTTGAGCCAATGGTAATAAGATCCGGAGACTTTATCCATTCTTGCGGCAAAGGCCACGGACTACCTGGCGGAGAGGGTGTTCCCTGTTTTCAAAAGTTTTCAAAATATTCTAAAATGTAATCTGAAATCAGACACCATGTATTGAGAAAATGTTCGATAAGAATTGGTTGTCTTACAGGTATAGGCAATCTCGCTGCCAATGGAAATAAATACGCATTCGCTTTGAGAATTCCACTAAATAAAATTAACAAAAACGAAGAATAGATCGTATTTTTTAGTAGTATAGACATTTTACAAATTTAACACTGGCTAATTATATGTGGTTATCTCCTCTATCCACTGAAAGCCTATGAGCACGATACAGTGTTTTATAATAATTATAAAAGTGAGTTTATCAATGTATTAGGAAATCAATTCCAGTAGATTAATATTCCTGAATATTGCGCCACTAATGCATTTCAAGTGGTATGCTTTAACAGACGAAGATCGGAAAACGATTTCAGAGTTGAGTGTTGAGTGGTGAGTGGAATGCCCTTGTTTTTGGATTCCAATGTACGCGACTATACTGATAGTATTAGTATTAATTCTGGATATGAATGATTTCCACCATCTGTTTCAACCGTCAGAGAAGTAAAATAAACAGTCTGAAACTTGTATAAACACACCTACCAAAATCAGCTCATATATCAAACGATACCGCGCATAAATCCAGAAAGCCTTTATAAAATTCGTAGAAATTAAAATCTCACTACATTTATGCACGCAATAAATTTTATTAAATTCAGTGTATGAAAATTCACAGCACGTTCAGACGATTCTGGGCCAAATCCATTCTGGCAAATTAGAATTTGTCAGACCGAACCACCCAACCTTGGAATCTTCCAAGGTCTTTTCTCCTAGAACTTCGATACTCGCACAGAGTGATGAGATAATATGTACTGGTTGTGTAAATGGGGAAGACGAATTCAGTTTACATAAATCTAAAATCCTGCATTCCAGTCAACCGATTTACTCCAGAAATATCCGAGGGAAAAATAGAGTCTGTCAGAATAGTATTTGACAACAAAAATAGAATTGCATGATGGAATTTAGTAAATGGAATAGAATTTCGCTTTTTAACCAGGCACCGCATCACGATATACCTATTCGCGCATAAATAAATGCCTCCGCGTAATCATTGAACTGACTTTGATACGATCCGAGCGAGGATAACATTTTATTACGATACCGTTAGGCAAAAACCACAAGAAAACTTCTAGTCCGGTATTCACCTAATGAAAATCATCATGTCAATGGGGCAGAATTGATCAGCTTGGTTTCGTAATTCCTAAACACAATTTGGTGACATTTAATATTAGATTGCACCATGGTTTCATTCCAGAATGAGCTTTCAATAGATCAGTTAGTCGTTTTCCGTTTCCCAAGAGCCACAGTACCCGTTCCAAAGGGGTTGAGCAGGAATACCACGTCTATCATCGGAAAAGATAAGCAAGTTTAGTCGAAAAAATTTAATTCAGGTTATTAAAAATTTTACGTAAATAGAGCAGGTTGGAATGGTACAAGTTTCACCAAACTACAATTCTAACACAAATGAGGTACTGGGCACACATTATCTATATAGCACTTCAACAATGCAAATTTTATTTACTTCTAAACTTTGACATAATATGTATAACAGAACATTAGTAATATATGGTTGCAGGATAATATTGTTTCCAGAATGACCTTTCAGTCGATTATTTAGTCGTTTTCGGTTTCCCAAGACCCGCAGTACCCGTTGTGAATTGGTTGAGCAGGAATTCCTCGCCTATCATGGCAAAAGTTAAGTTCGGTCAAAAAAGTATTGTATGATTATCCCAACGTGTAAACCTTTAACCAACGGGGCAATATCTAAATAACCTCAATCAGTTTGACCTGTGCGGGTCGGCAAAAGCTTTTTCTGCTTTTCCGCCAAGAGCCGCCAAAATGTACATTTAGGAGTTCTCAGGGACACACTGACAAACTGCATGTTTTGTTAAAAACGATGGACCTCTGCTAAGGGGAAATAGTTTGTTTACTTGTCCGTAAGCCCTGTACATTATGCTCAAATTTTTAACATGGTTGGTTTCGTGGACTCGTCCGTAGTTATAGAATTTCCAGGGGTCGATTGTTTTGACGCAGACAGTAGTTAGATCCAAGGAGACTAAACAAACCGGTCAAATTGATCCAATCCAAACTCCTGAACTACGAGACTGATTTGTTCAGCCTCCTTGGTCAGATCAACACTGAGAAAATAATCCATTCTGTCACGTAGTCCGATTTTCCAAGAATGGCGGTACTGTCACTCTTGACATTCCTTGTTATCTGCGATTGACCTTGCCGAGACATATACGAGGATATATTGTATAGTTCGGATTAAAACCAAAATCAACGTAACTTCCTCGGGCCATGTTCGTTAAAGGTAAGCCGTCATCATTAACATTATTTCTTGATCTAAATAGACTAAACATTACGATTAAATTACCTGAGTAATCGACACCTTTGCTGATCAAGTCTCCACATAGCATCATCAGCAGAACTCGAGTTTGCCCGAGACCAAAGTTTCTCAGCCACTGCACCAGCGAACGGGAAAAGACGTGGAACAAGATTTGTTTTGTCCACAAGTTCACTCCAAAGACAAGCTTCACCTCCTAACACCCGTTCAATTTGTTCCGGCTTAACTATTTAAAAAAATAATGGAACATAAATTGTCTTTCCAAAATAATTAAAACCGAAATGTAAGCCAACGTACAACTTTCGTACTTTCAAAATAAAATAGTCAGCTCTAACTTATTGTAGCCTGTATATTCGAACTAGTAAGATATTCTACACGCAAATACACAGTCCATAATTAATAGGATCGACCGGGTCTTAAGATTTAGGTTGTCGTTCTGCTTGAATCTCGGCATGGACAAATTTCACCATACAAACAATTTTGAATTTTGTAAAACCGTACTGTCTGGCAGGTCCAGAATTAGGTCGATGTCATAGTATTGCCTCCATACTTCGCCGTACCCAATATAATTAAGATACCAAGGGGATGATACGAGTACTTTATATCCATCGTCGAGTGCTTTCTGTAATTTAATACATTTGAGGCTGGTAGCGTGATTCATGTTTTGATTTTACTGTAAAGTCTGGTGAAGTCCATATATTTTCAAAAATTTATTTTCTGCAATACCTGAGTATAATTTATCCATCCTTCACCCCAGTCCTTCCAGAGCTGGATAACAACGTCTAAATGGGGCTGGATAAATTTCAACACGATAATTATTGGAATGAAGGTGGAAAATGAAAGAATTTTACATCAATACAACCTTAACACCAGCATCCAGTGGGTCCTGCCATATGATCGGTTTAGCACCAAGATCCAAAACCGCTTTTAATTGTCTGTCAGTATAATGAGCTTGAACTTGGCTCAAATTCACGTATCCGTGTTCCACCATGAAACTTTTGATGACAGGTGAAGAATTCCAACACGGCCAATAGACCTGGTGAAAGTGGAGAAATCCGATTAGTCACCAAAGAAACATCAATACTCGAACTTTACTTTATAATTACGAACTTCATCCATTCCAAGGTGAATGTACTCATCATAAGAGACATTGTGGACCTCAGTGAATAATTCCTTTGTAAATTCGTATGTGAATTCTTTGGTGGGATCCAAATTTTCATAAGGAGCATGTTCCGGGTAGTCTGGAGTCCCAGGATTTTCTCCGTCACCATAGCATGCAGTCAAAAGTTCTAAAATCCAATTTAATCCCTTACCCTTAGAGTCTACATTAGGAATATACAGGGCGTTCACGAAAAAGCGGTCAATTGTTTGATAGAGTTTTCGAATGGATACAAGAATTTATGTTGTGGTCAGTCCCGTCAAAGTCAAAGTGGTATAATTTCAATTCGTCTAGGTTCATAAAGTAAATGCTAGTGGCGTTCGTTGAAATTTAATAGTCGTTCAAATAATAAATGTTACCCCTTAGTTTACATCTAACCGTTCATGAAAGAAATACTCGTGTTGATTAGAAATTGTGTGGTGACTGTAATATAAATTTTTGTGTCCACGCTAAGGCGACCAAACATTTGACCGCTTATTCGTGAACGCCCTGTATATTCTCTTATTGTATAAGCTAAGATCTTACTCCGCTGAAAATGCAAACAATTAAATTTAATATGCTTCTAACCGGGATATGCACGTCCCCACGAATTTGTATGACCAGGTGTGTCAAATTCAAAGATTACACGGATTCCTCTCACTCTTCCTGCTTCAAGAATTTTTTTTACGGCAGCAGGAGTATAGATAGATTTGTCATTGAACGCACCCTGTGAATATCATAAACACATTTATTGAATCCTTAAGTCAAATTCTCTTTTCAGAAATAAAGTACCTTCGTTGACAAATCAGGGAATCTTTGACTGACAAATGGAAAGCTTTGATCATCCACAACGTGCCAATGGAAAACATTAAACTTGTTGTGGAACATTGCATCTAATACTTGGTGAATGATTCGCTCCGGAAGGTAATGTCTTGAGGAGTCCAACATTACTCCACGATGTGGAAATCTTGGCCAGTCGGAAACATTTGTTACGTTGGCATAAAAGTGACGTCCATCTTCGGCACCGTCAAAAACTAGTTGTGTAAACGTCTCCAAACCACGTAGCGCTCCCCAAACTGTACTTGATGTAATAATTACTGAAGCAGTAATTCCATCGGATGTGATAGACAGTCCATCTGTAATTAATTTTTCAGTCATCTGTAAAATGCATAACTATCATACTCTTGGTAATTCAAGAAAAGAAATAAGCTGTATCCAAATGAATGTGGGCAAAGGTCGCATGTTAATGGTTTTACAACCAACTTCAAAGGGATTTAACTAAAATCTTACGTGTGAAACGTTTGTGAATGTATTACTATACATAAACGCGAGCCGAACATGTCCGTTCAATTATCTAAATGTATAGAAATGAAACAAATTGAATCACAACTAAAATTGTTTTAATAATTATTGACAACATTGATGTATTGTTAATTTTGGCTTTGGTCGTGTCAATGTTGATGATGATTTTGATGAAAAAATTACTAGTGATTGACTGTGAGAGAAACGAGAACTGTGGGACAAGCAATGAACATACTTGTGTGTGTGAATGCATTTGGAAAAACTAGCTACCTTGGGGTGGTATGAGACATTATCCAAAATTGTTCATTGCTGGGACTAAATATTTTCTCCACACATCCGCTCTGATGAATATTTAAGTAGAATCGTAAAAGAATAGACTCCCCTATCTGAACTTTCTGTCTTTACAAAAGTTACTTACACCCTTCATAATCCCTGTCAGTTTCAAGTTTAGGAAATGCGTTGCAAAGATTTGTTGAGCCGGTTGGGATTTCGACTCTGACTTTTGATAGAAGTGGAAAACTCTCATCTGGCACTGCTAAAGGTCCAAACAAGTAGTCGTATGTGAATTTCTCAAAAAACCATGTCAAAGGTGAACAGTCGACGACACTGGATTCGTAGACAAAATTTTCCTTTAGACCAATTGACACCAGTTGGCTCCCGCTGTTCCATATTTGAGGTAACGGCCAAGGACTTCCAGGAGGCGAAGGGGTTCCCTGATTAGTAAAAGAAATTATTAATGAAGATAAAATGCATGCACAAAATGTTCCTATTATAGTCTTTTATGGGCGGAGAATTGCTGAGGCATGACCATATGATTCGTCCGGATTACTAGAAGTACAAAAAATATTAAAAATTGAACTTGTAAAATTTTGGTGAGATTATCTTTGAAACAGCACTCAATTTATAACTTTATACGCTTACAGTACATTATTGTTTTGTTATCCTTCGGACGGCACATTCTCTTCGTAGTTTTAGTAAATAGAAAATATATGTCATGGACCTTTTAAGCTCGATGTCGTCAAGGCAAGGTTATGATTCCAGGATTGTGTTAATCTTCACTAAGCTTTTATCATGAGAGAATTTGCGATAAAGATGTTGATGAGTTGAACAATGTTGTTAGAGACGCAGAAACACCTACATAAATTATCAGTGGATGGATGTTCCTAAACTTGAAAATAAATGATTCGCAGGCATCTAGGTCCAACGATCATCGCAATGATTGACAGAAGAGATCAATTTCTACAGTGCAAGGATGTTTTTCTTTTCTAAAAATTGTAGAGTAGTTTAACATTGCTTCAGGCCAGTGTTATTAAACCCATCCCCATCGACTCAAGGGTTAAATTGGAGCAAGGACTTCAAATCAAGTGTTTTTAATGATACTGCGATGAGTGGGTATGGCACCTGGCACCAGATGATTTGTTAATTTGAAAGTTATTATCAAAGTCAAGTCGCATTCGGTAATTTCAGAATCCGGGCTTAACCTATGAAACTTGTACCGTTTCTCCCAAAAATATTCCATCCCCTTAATGTTTATAATTTTCCGTAAACAAATTGCAAAATTATCTTAAGGTCAGGCCTTGCAATTCAGTAACACTCTATACCAGTGACTTTTTGAATGCCCACATATTGTATAAGTTTGATATCAATATGGGAGCGACAATTCGGAGGAGGGGGGTATTTTTGCGACACACTGTATACTACCAGTATCATCGACATCCAAAACAAATAAACCGATGTCATATGGGTAGTAGACTGTCAAGTAATCTTAAGTATTGTGAAGAACTCTAAAATGTAACTACTGAAAGAAATTTCGAATGATAATAATAGGTGAAACAAGTTTTAGCTGAACTTAAAATAGTTTTTACGATTTAACATTGGGGGAACTTCCCTAAATTACGACTGGTTCAATTTCTAATATTACTTGCTGGATACAGCTGGTACAGAAATAATTATAATCCCAGAAAGAAGTATAAAGTATGCGAACACAGATCGACTTTCGAGTGGAGACTTGATGATGCAGATATATGTACATACGATTTTTTGGTAAAAGCGATACGCACGCGAATCGGGACTGCTTTA
This sequence comes from Protaphorura glebata, assembly GCA_034694305.1. Lineage (NCBI taxonomy): Eukaryota > Metazoa > Arthropoda > Collembola > Poduromorpha > Onychiuridae > Protaphorura > Protaphorura glebata. Next base: position 2,064 of record JAQFYE010000840.1, on the reverse strand, counting down.
TTGTCATCTTAAGTAAAGCGCACGACTGGGGCGACGCCATCGCACGGCACATTTTAAGAGAATAAATCTAAAAAGAATAATTTTGAGTGTCAGGGTGGCGTATTGCCAGATTTGTGATTCAACTGGAAACTAGAAAACACAAGTTTATCTGAATTGAAAAGATCGGGTTGAAAAAGAAGGAACAGCTGAGAAATGCTTGGGTGCGCTCGTAATCTTCCTGACATATTACCAAATGAATAATGAAAAATATTTTAAGTAATTAATTACTAAATTATAATACAAATTAAAGTTCAGCCTGTAATTCTTAACTGTAATAATTACAGTTAAGTATTTAATTATTAAATACTTCGAAAATTCTGTGTAAGTTGTAATTGTGACTTGTAATTGATTTTATATATTTTTAATTATGTTAGAATTACTTCAAATGTCGACTATTTAGAGCAAAGACGTGTCCACAATGTTGACACACACAGAACACCAACTAAAACTGGTAATTCGAAATGTAATCTGTGATTATTGCAGTTGAATTCTCACAAGGGAACGACCCGAGGCGCCGGTCCAACCTAGCCCCTACATACACTTTCTCACACCAATTGGGATCCCCTGACATAAAAAAAGTTTTTTTTTGTCCCATCTTCGAAAATTTGATTTAAAAATCCCTTCTAATTTTTTTTTAAATCGTGTGTTGTAATGCATGCTGTTGCCGGCGTTTTTCATTTTCCGTCAATGTTGAGAGGTTTGTATTAGATGCATTACGGAGAATTTTGAAAAAATTCAAAACGATTTTTTTTGTCAACATTTTGATTAGATATAGCAAAGAACTTGACGGAACACAAAATCTTGACGAAAAAAATTATATTGACTTTTTTCAAAATCCTCTGTAATGCATGGTAATGCTCTCAACATTGAAGCAAATGGAAAACGCCGGAAACATCATGCATTTTGACACACGATTTAAAAAATTTCAAAGGGTCAAACCTCAGGATTTTCTTAATCTTTTCGAAGTTAGGCCAAAAAGAAGCACCACATTTGAACACGCGACTTTTAACTTTTTTCATGTTTGTTTGTTTGTTTGTTTTTCTATTAGAGTGTTAACCCCTGCATTCAAACATACAGAGTATGCGTGTTGATTGTCTTATTAGGGATACACGTGATGTTAATATTTACACTTACAAAACCAAACAACCCAAGAGCTTACAAGGAAATGTCAGGGGATCCCAATTGGTGTGGAAAAATGTATTGCCGGTCTAGGTCGGACAGGCACCGTGGGTCGTTCTCTTGTCAGTTACAATTACGTGATTTGAATTGTAATTGATTTCTCAGTTACAATTACGGAAGTGTAATTCTATTTAATTTTCTCCTATTTTTCTCCTTGTAATTGTACTTGTATTTGATTACTTTGAAGAATTAGGGTATTAAATTGAATATCAAAGAAATTATACCTTCAGTGGGTTCCTGGGCTCAGTTGGTAAGATAACTGCATTTGAGATGTTAAGAATTGTTGAACAAGCAACGAAGGAAAAAACTAAAATACTATACATTTCTTTGAAAGTAGGATTTCGGAAATAGTACACAACTAAGGAGCAGTGAAGTGTGTTAATCAGAAACGGATTAATTTATACTATTTCGTATCAGAAAATTAATATTACTCTTTATCACTCCAGCCATGGAGAGATTACTGGCAATCCCGTGAATTGGATTAGATATTATTTAGGCGAGTCGAAATTCGAAAGAATCTTAACATTAGCGTTCATTCCATGTATGTCATGTTTAACTACGCCTAATTTTGCAAATCTGTCGCATTTTCGAACTCAAAACTAATGTTGAGTTCGAGATTATTTAAATAATTTAGAATTCTGTCATTTCATTGTAGTCCTCTCACACTATCCAGGCACCAGTAGAGAGAGAAATATCATGCACCATTTATTAGCCCGTGGACGCAGTCCTGTAAAGGGCTTATAAAATTGCCCTTTCCGTCCGTCCGTCCGTCCGTCGTCTGACGGTTTCACAGCCCAACCTCATATAAATCCACTTAACATGCAGCAAAAATTCAACGAATGCGCT
>JAQFYE010000839.1:0-28794 GCA_034694305.1 Protaphorura glebata | reverse complement strand
CTGATCTTATCCACTTCAAAACAACCAGTAACGCCAACCAAACACACAACCTACCACACCCAAACCACAACCTCCTCCCCCAAAAAATATACCACCATGTCTGCCCCACCGATCCAACCCCCAACTAAATTCCTAAAAGTAGCCCTATTAAACATCTATCTAAGCACGCTCACCTTAAATTAGTTGTAGTTACGGAATGTCCTCCTCTATATAAAAACATTCAATGTTCTTATGTGAGCAGAGCACCACATTTTAGTGAGAACGGTATTTTAATATTTTTACTGCTGTCTCGCTTATTTCTTAGTCGTTCGCTAAATGGTCCGACTGTTGAAAACAGTTCATAAATTCCTGACCTAATAGAAACAATTCATTACTAACTTGACATTTGCTTGACTGTGAGGCAACCAATATCGAGATGTCAATTCTTTCACGAATTTTAATATATCAAAGTATGAAAGGAATAGGACGAACAAAGTTCTGCGGTATCCTCTGCAAAAGTCCTAATCGAATCCTATAAGTCCATCCCGTAAAATAGTTTGCAAATAATTTGATTAGGAGTCTTGAACACAATGCTTCTCCTCAGATAGTCGAAAACGTTCAAAGTTCAGATTTAATGGTTAGGGTCGGACACCGATTGACAATAAAACCCATCAGGGAATGATGTAATGAGGTTGTCATTCAATTCGGTGTACAAAGCTACAAGTGCGTATAGATGGGTCTGGTACGTGGGACACCTCAAAGCGTCGTCAATACCAAACTGGTACTTGGTAGTTCAGTTTGGCACGACTGGATGGAGCTGCCGGATTTGGTCTGGAATCATGGGTCGCACGATGTTTCAAATCTTTGCATTTTCTCGAGGACCTGTGTATAATCTGCCCTGGTAGGCGGCGTTTATTGCTAAAATATAATAATGCATATATTCTATGAAAATTTTGAGAAGAAAGTGCCAAATAACTGTGCGAATTGAAGAGCTTGAAATGACTACCGTAAATCCCCGAACAGTAACCCGGGTTAATATTTTTTTAGGCTGCCTCGAGACCGGGTTTATATTCGAGACCCGGGGCAAGGTGATACATAGGCTCTTATGGAAGAATGCATTATTTGACCCGGTTAGTATTCAAGACCGGGTTACTATTCGGGACCGGTTTCTCATCGGGGATTTACGGTATAACGTAGCCAACGTAGTATAACTTCCCGCAAGGTTGAAATTGTCAAGACAGAACACCAGGTTAACATTTATTATAACGAACTCAGAATGAATAATAGATATGTTCCATTTGGTGTATTTAGAAATAACAGTGACACTGAAAAGATTACAACACGGATATAATTATTATAGAGTAAATTCCATAAATGAAGTCAATGTTTTCGTTACAACATGAAGATTTCTTAAAACTAGCACTTCCAGCTTAATCAGATTCTTCTTCTTCGTATTCTTCTTCTGGAGCTTCTATAACATCACGCTCAGGCTCAGCACTAACTTCACTTACTTCACGCTCATCAAAACTTTCGCGCTCATCAATTAAGTCATCACGTTCATCAATTATTTCGTGTTCATCAATTATGTCATCACGCTCATCAATAATTTCACGTTCATCAATTAAGTCATCACGCTCATCTATGATTTCATTCACGTCATCGGCGTCCCTATACATTAGTTTCAATCCACGTTTTTAAAATAAAACACACATTTTTGAAGTACTTCCGCAAAAATGGAAGCTTTAAGGTTTGACCGGTAAACTAGGGTCTTCAAGGGGTTCTTTATTAATGACACGTGCTTTTATTCATTTCACAGATATACATACATTAAAAATAAAAGTTTAGTGATAATATTTGTTACTTAATTAAAATTCATTAATGATCCAGTCGAACATGCGCTGCAATTAGCCAAAATGAAGGATGCAATTTTGAAATTGGCTAGCTTTGTAAAAACAATTTCTTGTGATAATAATTAGTTACATGCACTGGATAAAATTAATTAGACTCAACGACATGCATGTGAACAAAAAAGCTCGAATTTTGTGCGGTCGTCTTCAAAAATTATAACGTTGTTTCGCTCGCATCGCAATTTAACATTCCAATTATTTAGCAGTAGCAGTAGCAGTAGAATACCGAAGCAGATTCCAAAGGTGCATGAGCTATGCAGAGCAGATGCAATGCAAAGCCTTCATACTAAGACCTGGTAGAAAAGTAATAATCAAATTACAGGGTGTTCCACAGAAAATGCAAGGCGTTCACTTGCAAAATCCCGATCCCTTGAGGCGAGTTGTCTAATACTACGCAAGAAATGAGTTAGCGTTGGATTTTGCAAGTTAGCGCATTGCGTTTTCTTTCGAACACTTTATTATACAGCGTCAACCAAATTAGATTACTCAGTGAAAATTGTTAAGCACTGATTCATTAAATGCTGGTGTAGATATTAATTAATCATTTGTTACCCTTGTTCATCGGAATCCCCAACTGCTTTGACAGTCTCTTCCAAGACATCTATCAAACAATACCAAATTCGTTTCAAATAACACAAATGGCAAATGGAACACAGCTTGCCTTGGGAGGAACGAGTTTCCGCTTACCTTCATTTTCGTTGTCATTTTTAACTTTTGAGTCTGCAATATTGTCTTCGTTGACCGATTTCACAGGAGCTTCTGTGTCAATAATTTCCACGGGCTCCTCAACTGGAACATCTTCTGTCAAAGGTCCATTTGTCAGCTCTTCAACTTTTGGCTCTGGTTCCGGCTCGGGAACCACTTCTGGTTGAGGTTGAGGTTCTGGTACCACTTCAGGTTCAGGTTCGGGTACCGGCTCTGGTTCTGGTTCGGGTACCGGCTCTGGTTCTGGTTCGGGTACCACTTCGGGTTCCGGCACCACTTCCGGCTGGGGTTCGGGTTCTGGTACCACTTCAGGTTCCGGTTCGGGTACCACCACCGGTTCTGGCTCTGGCACCACTGCCGGTTCTGGTTCAGGTTCTGGAACTGCTTTCGGCGGTTCAGGCTCCGGTTCTGGTATTACTTCCGGTTCGGGTTCCGGCACTACTACCGGTTCTGGCTCTGGTTCCGGTACCACTACAGGTTTTGGCTCAGGCTCCGGTTCCGGTACCACCACTGGTTCAGGCTCTGGTGCAGGCGCAGGTGCAGGAGCCGGCTTCTTAGATTTCTTGATTTTTTCAGGCGCAGCGGCAACTTTGACTGTTTCAGCTGTAGTTTCAATAATCGGTTCTTCCTGTACGGACGGTTTCCTGGGAATCTTAACTACGACTTTTTCTTCCGGTGCTTCTTCTGGGACCTCGACCTCAGCCGGCAGTTCAACAATGGACTTTCTTGGACCTGGCAGAGTTACACTCTCTCGAATTTCTGGCATTAGCGAAGCCTTGGGCTCTGGCTTCGGTTCTTCTCTCACTGTTCTCATAGATGGCTCTTGTGAAAATGCACGGGTTACCCATTTGGATTCCGTAAACTGTAAACAAGTCAAATTACTGTAAAACCTAATCAAAACGTGCAATAAATATAAAATACTCAGGTTATAAGGAATGCCTTAGTTGATTCAAGTGTACCTTCGATGCGATACGTTATACCTCCAACCTAGACAGCGTGACTACATAATTATATTTAGATTACATACCTTAGGCTTGGCAGTGTCGTCCTTTGTAGTGCCCATAATTGTCTTTTGACTTTTGTACAATGGTTGGTACAACGCTGAAATCAGATGAGACAAACGATTAAAATTCATTATTACTTCAAGAATATAAGTCCAAGACTAACTAGTTTAGCGGAGAGTCACGGAGTGTGCCAATATTAATTTTTGATGTCCGAGTCAACTTCTTAAGTCACACTTTATTTGCAACTTATCGTGACAGGATCGTGTCTCCCATTTGAAACGGTCGGTCAATCTTTAGTATATCTTTCATGCATAGACAGTTTTCCCGTAACGAATATAATATTCCCAGAAGATAGTTGAATTCAACCAGTTCCGTGAAAGGAATTTTAATTTGCGTAAATCGGTAGAGGTACTCGTGCGATATAGGACCTTATAGGAATTATAGTTTGAAATCGTTCTAATTTATTTCTGGAAAAGTTGAAAAGGTGACATATCCAATCCCCAAAAGTGACTTCGTAGTTCCCCTGTATTTTTCTACATAATTCGAGATACCGTTAACCGTTCTTCGCCGATACATTCTCAAAATTCTTACCGATATCAAATTCCGATTAAAGTGAACTTCCTCCGAATTGACCGAATGTTATGCAGCCAAAGAAGTCTTATGAGAATTTGTAATAATATGCGTATACTATTTTTGAAACTTATTATTCAATTTTAACACCTTTAGTGGTGTCTAGTGTGTCCAGTCGTGAAAATAAGGCGTGAAATAATTGTATGAATTGTATAATTATGTCTGACTCCGACACAGAAGTAAACCTGAAGGGGAGTGTAAAAGGAATTACAATTGTTCAATGTTAACTGAACAAGTCATTTTTACGTTGCGTAAGTGTACTATGCTCCTCAAGTGGAATTTTTCAAATTTTGTCGTCAACTCATTGGTAAAATTTAGGTTAAGTCAATTAGGTTAATCAGATTCTTTGTGTTTCCATGTTAAGACAATCAAAACGCATACTTGTATGTTTGAATGCTTTGGAATATCACGTTAATAAAGAAACCAAACCAAACCAAACCAAACCTCATTCTATTCTATTCAATTCTATTCTATGTCTTTTATTTAAACGTACGATAAATCCGTCTGATCGTATTCTATGTCTTGTTAAACATGTCAGGTAGCAAACCTAGCAAATGTAAAATGCAGAATTCGAATAATATGAATTTGAGTTTGAAAAGATGGCTGGCAGCATGAATTGTCAGAGTTTCGGGACTCGATAACCTAGTATCGTCCCATAACCTCATTTCAATGGACCCCGACACTGTTAAGATTTAATTTGAGATGTTAAAGATAGGAAAGAAGAAGTCAAATCGTTTATGTTGCAGAGCAGCCGGCAGGTGTGTGTGGGTTGGAAATTAGAGCGAGCAAGTGAATCAGTGAATGTTTACTGTTTGTTCCATCAGACGTTGACATTGAAGTCATTTGTAGTTTTTTCTTCTTCGTTAACATACGTTGTCTATGTCTAATGCGTCAAATATCTAAAATTCTAAAAATACTCACGTTTTTTGTTGTACAATCTTTCTAGGTTGGCAGCTGCACGAAATGAGTTGAAGAAAGCTCGGATGTCTTGACTTATTCTTTCATCTTCCGGATAGAATCTCCTTCTCTTAGAAATCGGTCTTCCGGCAGCAAATGAAAGGCAAGCCAAGTTAGATTTTCCTGAACCAGACAGTGAAAAGAAAACATATTCAAAATAAAATGGTGTCCTAATATTTGCTTTTCAAAACAAATGGGAGACCACGCACCTATGTAAGGAACACTCCTTTCTCTTTGTGGTCGGTAAATCCCTCCGGGATTATTCCTTTGATGAATGTAATGTCTCCGAACATCCACAATATCTCGCAACTCATTCGCACTTCTGGGAAACCAAATTCATAGTTTAATAAAAAGTTTGACGTGTGACCCTGAACCTTGATCTCATGGTCTAGACAGTGAACAGGGTTCCAAATATGTATTGCCTTCATTTCTGTATCCGGAGTAGTAAGAACTGAAAGGACTCACGCTGGACACATGATCGATATACCGTTATAAACCAATATTTAATGTGCATTTCCCTCGTAAATGGAAAAAGTGGAAATTTCAAGGGTATTTCCACAATTTTATTACTAAACTCGCCAAAATTTTGTGAAAAAACTTTACTAGGACTGTTCCGGAGCTCGCAATGACACAACGTTGACTTTAGTCTGAGATGCACATTGAATAAAGGTTGAATTGAATTTTTAATTCGCTTAGTTAGATTTTCAGTCTGTGCGTGGCAGTACGTCATCAGAAGGTAGCCAATACATATTTCACACCCTGTGCATACCTCAAGGGAATGCTCCCAACGTTATAAATCGGGGATCGAAGTCCCAGAGTTTGCTGGAACAATGCCGAGTTGAGATCTGCATATCTTGGGCTGTAGTAATCTTGCTGTAATGCATTAAAATCATTCCAAACTCGTCAGAAATTCAATAATAGAACCTCAATATAATGTACAACTAACGAGAACGGAAAGTAGGTTAAATCAATTTGACAGCTTAATGCGGGACAGGTCCTATGACAATTAACCGCGTGAAGCGGATGAAAGGCGAAAGGATGATGACATGATGCCATCAACACTGAATGAAACTTTACTTATTGTCGAAGGAACCCATATATGGCCGAAAAAACCTCCGTGACAATGTCACTTACGGTCGAAAGAACCATGAGTGACACTGCCACTTAATACGGCAAGTGACGAAAACGAAAGATTAAAGACTGACCTCAGGTGCGTAGGTAACGTCACTAATGTACATGACCTTGGTCTGTGGCAAATGATGGTACGCAGAGTATGGACTGAGAGCGGTGCTCCAGTCCCCCACATCTTCCAAATCCGAATAATCTTGGCTTCGATAACTGGCGCGAGGCGGGGGCGATACGAGAGCTAATCTCTGATGTCCTATCCGAGGAATCCCTCGACGTCCCTAAGCAAAAATAGCATAAAAATTACCCGGATTTTATCTAAATTCCATTCCAACCAGGCTTCTCCGCCAAAATCAATTACGTCCACGACAACGATGCAATATAACGAACGTCTTCTATTATTACGCAAGCAAAGATAAATAATATTATGTGAAACAGAACCAACAAGAACCAAGAACGCACAGCAGAAGCAGCGTGTTTCTACAGAACGACAGTGACACAGAAAGACAGGAAAACAGAGTGCCACAAATGCGAATATTTTTACTGGTAATCAAACTGAAAATCCGACCATCCGCAGATACCTTGGCCAAGCCAGAATTCGGTCTGAATGACACGGACACAATAACAGTAGGGAGTGCTCTGCTCAGCTGGATCGGCTAAATGTTAAAAAATGTAAACCAAGAAACCGGATTTGAATTTTATTTAGTTTTAAGTTGGGATTCAAGATGAGCTTGGCTTATAATGTTCCTCATATGTTTGATATGTTTTTTCTGGAGAGATGCCACAGAAATCGCGTGCGGATCCTCATAGTTTCTGACTCACACCTCATGTTGGGAAATGGCAATATTGCGAACTCCATCAGATGTTTTCTTTTTCAGGAAAACATCAGGTTGAAGTAAAAACCTTGTTTGTTTAGAAAATAGAAACTCTGCCCAATATTGCAAAACCGGGCAGATAAGTACACACCTTAGCTCGGCTAAATTAAGGTAACGGATGGGTCATAAATAACTTTTTGACTCCAATCCTTTTACTACAGCGAATACTAGAAATGCTTTAACGAAATGTACAGAATATTTCACGAGAAGCCAAATCCGATCTCTAAAAATTCCGATGACCGCCGACCGCCTGATCCTGGAGTATTGTTGGTAAAGATAGGCCTTCTAAAAGAGGCCATCGCAGAAAGAATGCAGCGTATCGACAAAATAAACCCGAATATTTTTGGCAAATGAGCAGATATCGGCGTGAAAGAATTCCGCTTTTGGCTTTTGTTACTTTGAATTTAAATATACCCCATCGATCCGGACGAATGCTTTTGCTCGGGCAAAAATTTCAGATTTCACTGTTGTCAACATTCGGACCCGGGTTTCAACTCCGAGTAAAGCCGAGCTATAAAGTCGGACCATGAAGAAATAAGTGTCAGAGTATCAGAATGAGAAGGAATCCGAAAATCCGGTATTGGCATACCCATTTTGCCGCTAAAAATCGTAACTAAACTTTACAATTTTTTGGCAACCATATGGCCATTGAATTGTAGAATTTATAAAGACTAGACATGGTTTTTCTTAATTGAAGAGATGAAAAATGGGTTACGTGAAATCCCAAGATAATGTTTATTCAGAAACGTTGTTAATAGAATAGCTGACGAGACGATAAAAAACTGAATGAATTTGTCAATCTCAAGTTGGATGACAACAACTCTGCATATGCATGAAGATAAGTCTTGGCGACAACACGAATGAAATGAGTTTGTTTTGGCGAGATTCTAGTGAACGCGACTTGAATCAGAATGCGTATCATTAATGGAATAGTAGACTGATTAAACTGGCTTGGAATTAAAAACAAAGTAAAAGTAAATGCCGAGATCTTCCTTTGAAATATCTTTGTATATAAATAACCGTGTACGAGAGGTCGCGAGAGATCACTGATCATTTCGCATACCGAAGAGGATTAATCCGGGCGATGGCCTAGTTACCCCGTCTCGTCTGTGAATTATCTGGAGCACGGCATCGCATTTCGCATAACTTGATTTCTTGTACAATTACCTCGGGGTTTCGGCACATTACACAAAAATCAAGAAATGGAAGTGTGAGAAAGATAAATAGCATCGGAATTCTTTGAGGCGGTTCGGTACGCATGCAGATCTTGTAAATAGAAGCTGTACTTTGAGTCTTTGTTTTGTCAGTATACATAGTACATACAGTACTAGCAAAAGCTAAACTACAATGGCTAAAAACAAAAGGTACACTAATTTGATCAGGTTCATGACTTTCAACATAAACAATTTGTTTCTTGGTTTCGGTTTCACATTGTCATTGTCAGCTGTCAACCTTTACACACGTTTGGGAAAAAAATGTGAACCTGTCATTTCAGTTCCATCTTTGCTTGCTGATTTTTCAACACCGGAGTTCAAAAATAACCAAGAGAATGATTTGATGGATGAAGCGGCTAAAATGGATGCTTTATTTTTGGCTTCATATTCAAAATATGCTGTTTACACGCGGTGGCAATGCATTTTGATTAATGTCATGATGTTAGTAATCCGTGAGAAATAACTTTGACATGTATTGCGAGAAATCCTACCCAGTCCGGTTCCCCACAATTATGCTCAATTACCAATTTTCAAACCTTATCTAATTATTCTTCTGACCTGGATAAATTCTCCCCTACACCCACACAGAAGATCTAATATTATATTACTACTAGAAAATCCGTGGTTCCAAAACGAACCATGTGGATACACCTAGGCAAGCGAAGTAGAGTAGCCAATTTCCCCTTCACTGCAGTGACCGGGGTAAAGTGAGAGAAAGGACTACGTCGAACAGACAGACAGAATCCTTGGACCGTGTTTTTTTTGTTACTATAAAGGTGAAGGTCAAATTGACCACACGCTATTTGTCATTGCTGGAACTTTCGATTTGACTATCAACCTGCGTAAGCTCTTTGGGTAGAAACGATTTTTTAAAACCCTGGAGTTGCGTCGGACCGAATAAAGGAAACAGAAGTATCTTTGACATATGTGCTGTTTAGTTAAGAAAATCCCATGATAAAAATTACGAAGACAATTTTAACGATTTCTATTATTTGACCTTGACCTGTGGCTTTCCAAAAACAAATGGGAATCGTCGTACAGTATTTGTTGGTATAATTACAGGCCAAAATTCGGGCCATACAAATTCGGATGAAACTATTCGCTAAATCGAATTAGAGACAAAATGGATTCGGAAAACGATTAAACTGCCAACCACGCCCAAGGTTCATTAAAACTGAATTGATTATTTCTCCAAACAATTGGGAGCATTATAGTCAAACCGTTTGGTGGGAAATTTCGGACTTCGAATATTTGATTAATCTTGGCTGCGTATCAAATTATTTCAGGTCGTTAAAATAATATGTCAAATGTATTCTGCGCCAAACTGAATAACAACAATTATTTAAAAGGTCTGAATCTCTGTAATAATAAATTAGAAAATGATTGTCAGGAGGCTGGAGGATTACAAACCGGTTTGGTCTATAGAACTAAACACCAGATCATGTATTGTCGTGTATTGTTCATTTGTGGTTCTCCTAATTAAGTTTGATTGACGCATTCTAATTAATTGTACAAAAGTCTCTGCGTTTGAGAAACTTACCGCATAGCTGTAGACCGTCGGGTAGGCAGGTCTAGAGTAGACCCTCCTTGCCCTAACACTTGAATTAATCACCATTGATGATTATTCTGTTAGAATTTTTAATTAATGTCCACTGCACTAATGAATCTGCTCAGGTACCAACTATACCAAGACCAAGGCGGGATTAAATTTGGAATTCCACTTGCGAAAAGAGTGTGAGGATTACTACTGGCGCTGGATTGGAACCTAATCGGATGTTCTAACTCAACTTTCAGTTCCTAAAATTGTCTACTCAAGTTATTTTTAAAATTTTTGGCACACGTTCACCAAATCTATCTCGTCACTCACGCCTCATAGTTACGACTTACGAAACATGACTTCCTTTTATATTTACGTGTAGTTTAGCAGTCAGAATCAGCAACTTCAAACCTTGCAGAATGCATTACATTCACAATCGGATCGGTTCGGACAAAATGCCACTAGTGTTGAGCTCAATCAACAATTTACACTAGTTGAGTCTGAAAGAAAGCTTTTAAGTTTCCTTAAAATATTCACCAAGGCAGTTAGTAATTTGTCTCTATTACGAAGATAGACGAGCACATTGCATGAACACGACCATGGATCCGATGGAATATTGGCATCGGCAACTGACACGAATTCTTTTCTCTAGTTAATTAACTGGCAATCATTTGGGTACGAACTACAGATACTGAAAATTCAAGCAAGAAAGAACCGAACGGAATACTGATTTCTGCAATTTTCTACTAAATTTCAAGCAATTCTCAACGAGAAATCGATGATAGGCTGGCCAGCGCCGTAAGAAATCTTACAACGATCTCGAAAAAAAAGTTTAGTTCCCAACAATTTTTCGAGTTCAATTTCAATAACATATTATAATTCTTATTGTAACTTTTAATAGTTTTAAGCGAATAAACAGTAAAGACTTTCTACAGTTTTATATCTAAAGTAAGATAGGGAAAATGTAAAGTACAAACTCAAAATAATGTATTTTGGATGACCACCCAATCCAACCACATAAGATCTAACAAGTTTCAAACTAAAAAAGAACTAAATGTACAAATTAAACAAATTCAGAAAACTTTGACAATTCTTCAATTGTCTTACAGTTTAGTCAAAGTCAAATGCGATCAAATCATTTCCGTTCATCATTGGAATGTGAAACCCTGTGAAGGGTCAATGACCTTCAACAATTGTCCCATATTCGGATCATTAGGATCAATTTCAGTGACTTGAATATTTTCTGACCCTTGAAAAAACATATCATTCACACTGTGTCCTGTCAATTGTGCCATTGTATGATCATCCACTTCAATGATTTCAATCGTTTGATGTGCATTCTCAGGATCCATCACTTGCATGGGTTCATTCGCATCAGCCTCACCAATCAATTCATACTCTTGACCTTCTGCCAAAGTGAATTCACCGCCGCTTGGCTGAAGAATTAAATTTCCATTGTCACCCTCAATTGTTACATATTGTTCCATCATTTCTACAACTCCTTCACCCTGTCCCTCGTTTGCAGCTGAAGAATTTGACCCAGATGGAGTGGCCATTCCAGCTTTTCCTCGACCTCCTCGTGGACCAGCACGTGCCTTCTGTTGCTTTGGTGTTTCCTCATTCACACCTGGTGTAACCTGTTGAACAAAAAATAATCATAATTCGAAAGGTGGAATAATTATACGGCTCATTGAGCACCGAATATTCGGTCAATCGAATGATACTGTGTGTGTGAGATGTGTCAGAGTTGAGTTTTCGGTCTTTTCTGGAATGACACTAAGCCGATTTCGCAGAGCATTGCCGACACCGGATACTACTACTATTCCCTATGTCATATCTGGAGTAAATTATACAAATTTTATTGGTGGGGACTTTTAGCACCGTTCGCTGTACACATTTTATGGTTCTCACCTTGGGTTTGATTTTCCTCACTGACGCAACCTTGGGAGTGTTCAATGGGGTTCCATTCTTCCCATCCGCTGCAGATGGGCGAGACCCTTCTCTGGATGATTCGTCCGTTTCATGTCCAGCTCTATTGTCCACTGTTGAAGACTGCGGTAAGGGTGCCCGAGGTACAAACGGCTTTTTAACAACAGCAGTATTCTCTGTCATGAGGTCAGTGAGAAGAGTATACAAAGCCCTCCCGAATTTGCTCTGGACTCTCACCAAAAGTCTAGTAATGAATATGAGATAGAATTTGAAAGAATGAACTTGAAAAACAAAATATTTTATATCTTTCGTAATTTTTATACTTGGATTGTTTTTTCTCCAAGTCAATTTTCTCCTTGATTTTCTTTCTTCGTATAGAACTGCGGAGTCTCGAGCATGACGCACAAAGCGGTCCAGGAATACTGTGATCCACAATGATAGGACAATCGGCCGAATACCAACAACCTCCACGTTTCGTTACCATTGGAAAAAATGTAGTGTCTTGAGTCTCAAATGTTTTTATTCCAGGGCAGATTTTAGCCAACGAAACTTTGGAGACCAATTGTGCCATATCCACAGCTCCTGTCACTTTCGTTGAATCAAAGTGATCCGTCATAGTCATGTCGTCTATCAGTATTTTGACAGACATGTCATCAAAAACCTTCGAATAATACAAAATCACAAATATTTACAAATAAGTTAATGACAGCTGGGCCTGTAGTCTGTAGGTTCTCTTACATTCTAGACACACAGTCATTGAACAGAGTTATTTATCCACTTATGATTAACAGAAGGTAACGCCCTCGCTTGAGGTCATTGATCATAGAGTTCGTTCATAAGTATCAATAAGCTGGTAATTATCGAAGCTTTGTACCTCTCAATAACATTACATTTTAATATCGGATAATTATCGTTAATTTAGAATTGTCCAACTCCTTTTTGAAAAGTTATAATTATGACAACTTTTGATTTATCCGGAGAAATGTCAACAATTGTTATATTTATCGGGATTCATATAAAAAAATTATATCGGTTTGGTAAATAAAAACTGGAAACTGAAGAAGAAACCAACCTGAATACAGCGCTTGAGGCGCATAACTCCACTGCTAGTCACGTCCATTTCAGAGGCTGCAATCATTTTCATTTTATGTCCTGGATCCCATAAAACACCGCTGAGTGTCCACTGTTCAGATAGAACGCAATGAGTTTTTAATTCAGCCAAGAATTTTTCAATGGTTTTTGTCTCCTTTTTCAAAGCAACAGGGAGATTTTTTTCCTTGGCACTTGTGTCCACCACTTCTTTGTCCGAAGCACTTTCTTCACCAGAATCACCCTTCCCTTTCCTCAACGCGGACTTGATATCTGACGCTGCAGAAGTGGCCGGCGGGGACTTGATCAGAAATTTCACTGATGTTGCTGGAGATTTTGAACGTGATATTATAGCAGAAGGCGTGGGTGACTTTGCTTTCTTCGCCGGTGGTTCTTCTTCAGCTTCTGCAATTGGAATGAATTTGGACAAATTAAATAAAATTAAATACTGCTGTCCTGCACCGTATGTTGTTTTAACGGGCGTGAAGTAATTGTATTGATTTATAATTATGTCTTATGACTTTGACACGGAAACAAACCTCATTCTATTTTATTCTATTCTATTCTAATTCTAACAAAAATTAAATTTTAAACGGGTTCAAATATTAGTGTTTGATGCTCTGGAACGTTGAAAGAAAGTTTTCTAAAACAGTCTGTATTATAATGACTTTTTTTATAGTGCGTTTGATTTAGTGGTCTCTACGTTTTAAAATTATTTTCTCGGGGTTTGGTTTGTTCATTCTTCCAGACAAATGAATGTCCTTACCACTTTTTGCAGCTCTGAGTCTCGTCGCTCGTTTGTCCTTCTCCTCCTCTGCTACTCGGGCCACCAAAGATTTTCTCAGACCCATTTTAGTTTTCGCAAAATCGGTTGGCGTAGGCGGAACATCCACTTTCGCTTTGCTTTCTTCAGACTCTTTTTCCTTTTCCACCTCCTTAGCCCGTCTTGTCATTCTGTTCCCACTGGGTCCTGGAGTCGGAATCTCTTCGGGCTTAACCTTTTCCACTTTATCAGCTGCTGCTTTAATATTTTTTTCATGTTCCTCCGTTACCTTCATTGCCACCAAGGGAGTTTTCCGAGCCAGAGCGGGAGGTCTTCCAGGACCCGGCCTTCTCCCGGTTCCTGCTCCAGTTCCATTCACAGGAGTTGCCGCAGGTTTTGGAGTGACATTTGCAGGTTTCGGAGTCGCCTTTCCCTTTGAAGGTGGTTCTCCCTCAGGTTCATATTCTTCATCATCGTCGTCCACTTCTTCAGGTTCTTTTTTAATCGACGAAGCGGGTATGACACTACGCACGGTGCGTGGACGTCCTCTGCCTCTCTTCCCTGTGTCAGGTGCCTTCGCTGTTTCTTCTTCTTCAGAATCGGTGTTGACAAGAGTTGAGGCTGACGATCCTTGTTTTGGTGTGTCGGAAAGTTTATAAAGGACAGGAATAGCCTTGTCTGTCAGTACTTCTTTTGTCGTTGGATTTACAAATGATGCCGGAAGGAAATGACGACCACAAACCCGTTTTCCTCTTAGTTGCCGATCTGCCAATTGAGTCAATTCTGGATTTCCGCAATTATCTATCCATTTCTTCCGACTGTTAAGTTTACCAAATTATATTTTACAATCAAAATAATATTCCAATTCCAATATTATACGACATGAACTGGTACAGGTACAGGTAGCCGGCAAGACAGGAAAGTATAGTGGAAGACGTTTAAGTTTAAAATTCAAATATTGAACCAAGTCCAACATAATACGGAACTACAGAACAATAATTTGATAGCTGCTTCTTACATGATATCAGTAACCAGAAAAATCTTAAAACTGCCTTATCCCCTTATCTTATTAGTGTCTGCTCCTCTGCTCTATGTATCCTAATAAAAAATCTTAATGAAGGTATACGAAACCCTTCTGTGTCCTGGCTGTTCTCTACTAAAATTAAGTTATAATTGATACACATCCCCTTTGCCTTAATCAAAGTGACAATAAATAAATTTAAATTGATTAAAATTTTAGACTTACCGGCCTGGCTCAACAGGAAATTTGAAAAATACATCATCGGAATCAGTAGAATAAGAATTCGGACACTCCGCGTAACAACAACTTCCAAATGTGGTCATTGCAGTGGGGTCAGCGGATAGTTAATTTCCTTTTCTCTGAATTGTATTGATTTCTAACTAAATCTCTAAATAAATTCGTTTGTAATTCTTATTGGCGTCACTTTTTTTGGGGCAAACGTATTCGGCTTCAGCCGCTACAGTGAGTCTTGTGACTTTTTGGAAGCCTCGATTGAAGGTGGGACAAAGTTTAAAAAATATTACAGGGTGGACCAGAACCAACGAGCCCAATCTTTGTGTCTATCCACAATATTAATTGAATCTGCTTACAGGATGAGGTCAAGGAGTCAAGGTGCCAGGGAAATATGATATGAAAATACATTAATTACAATAAATGGCATTATAATGAAATTATCAACTGCTTAATAGAGACTCGTCGCCGAACAAATGGAGAACAATTTGAAACTGCAATTATTCTACTGTATTTTAAACGTATTCTCCTCTCTTCGTTATTCCCTTCTTGTTGAAAAAAAGGTCCGAATATTGATAACAGTTTATTTTAAAATTCTTGGCGAGAATAGAAGAACTTAGCCCTGAATATCTTAACTAACGTTACAAGAAACCGATGTAATCGAAATTCATAGAAATGCAGTCCCCGGTAGTTAAAATACAGGATTAATTTGATTAATTTTGCCAGAAACCAATGAATGTGTAGCCCAATCCATGTATGTGTGTTTTCAATTTTTTTGCACTTTAGGAAAACGCTAAACGACACCTGAATTCAGAACTTGTAATTGGACCCCCAGTCCGAATCTGTTTAAAAAAATATTACGCAAATTGGCGATGTCCGTTAATTTTTATTTTTTGTTCGTAATATAATATTCCGTGAGTCTTTTCTATTTTTGTTCTATTCCTTTCTGTAATTTCTTTTCATTCCATTCCATACTTACTTGTTTCGGTATAGTTGTTTATGGCTCGGCTGCTAGGTTTAGGTATTAAATTTTCAAATTACTCATAGGCGGGAATAAATGGCAAGAAAAAATATTGGACGTGCCACAAAAAAAATAAGAATTTTAAAAATTTTGATTTTTAAAGGTACGTTTGATTTGATTGATCGGTCGGACTAAATTAGAGTTAGAATTAAAGTTAGATTTTCCAGAGACTTTGTGTGTAAGTGGGTTGAATCAACTCATTCATTTCCGAATTTTGATACGAAAGTTCTAAAAAAATGCGACGGATCAGGTCATCACTGCTCGCTAACTTTCACAGCCACTCAAGGCGTTCTTGTGATTTTGGAAATTTAATCGCATTATCTAACGGTCGGACGACTTTACCGTTGACGTCAACTGTTTCGAGCTCAAAGCGGCTTTCAAATTACCGTGGTGGTAAGTTTTAGTTTTGTCATTTGTCAGTATTATCGTTGTTCAATCATTTAAGATTTTACTCCGCAGGATTTTTCAATTCGAGTGTCCTATGTCGTTCCTTGAATAAATTAATTATTTCCATTCCAGGAACATCCATAACTTCCCAAATATTACCTCCCCAGCCTCATAAGCCAAGAGAAGCTTCGAGGGGTCAAAGTGACCGGAGTTTGGAGCCGATGGTCAGAGGTCAGCGTGAAAACGTCATTGGCCCTGGGATTGGTAATGAAACAGATTACAGTGTTTTGCAAGAGAGAATTGCTTCAGCTGTAACTACGGAGGAATTACTGGACGTGGTAGAAGGATTCAATCCGAGGACTGTGGATGAACGTGTTCTTATGACCATTATTCACACGCTTTTCTCACACATCAAAAGTGAAAAGTATGTCAGATTTTAGATCTTAAAGGGTTTGTACGTTCTAAATTGAAATCGAGTTTAAAGCAGGGTGTATAAAAACCATGTTTTTTAAAAAAAAAAAACCCAAAAACCCCTGATTTTTTTAATTTAAATTAGATTTTTTGATTTAAATCAGATTTATATTGATTTTTTTGAGGAGCAATATAAACCATGATTTTTTTGGTTTAAATCATGGTTTCTTTGATTTAAATCATGATTTTATTGATTTAAATCAACTGAGCGCGCATTCTGGAGCGAAAGTCTCGGTTATTCAAAAACACATCACTTCGAAAGTTCAAGTCGTTAAGTCGTCATCAAAATATAAGTCAAAGTTCTCAGAATTTAAGAATTCAAAAAGATCATATTTCTATGTTGAGGTGTTATTATGTCATTTCTTTAAAAAAACCAATTCTTGATTTAAATCAATGGTTTTTATTAAAAAAAACCAATTGATTTAAACCTGATTTAAATCAAGGATACCCTGGTTTCAAGCATGTTTTTTTTTAAGCACGGAAAAACTAGCATTGTTTGCGTTAAAGTCCAAGTTGTCTTAAAAACGCGTGTAAAAGAGCTTCGAAGCATGTTTTGTTTTACAAGAAATTGTATATTGCACACCATCCGTCTAATGTTGTCAGACAGAAAAGAGCATGTTTCTTTAAAGATGGTTTAGTCGTTTCAAATACATTCTTTGAGGGTATGCAAAATACGAAATATTTTCCAAAACGAAGAAACTTTTTTTTAACGCTGCTGCTGCCTGGTGATAGCTTCTGATAAGTTTAAAATTGGTTACAGGTCTGATTCAGTAAAGAAGGATGTGCTAAATAGTGTGGGAATGCAGAAAGTGTGTAAAATCTTACGTCAGCATTGTCGATGGATGACCCCGAACGATATACTCACGGCTAGCAAAGTTTTGATATTTTTAAATGCCTCATCCACTCATTCTACACTGGGGACACTACTCCATCTACTCTCTAAACACGCCAATTCATTAAATCTCCGAGAAATAATTTATTTTCAATTCCTTCTAAGTCGAACACCCGAATCCCCGATTACAAATGCTCTGCAAGTAGCTCTTCCCATTGTCTTCGAGAGTCAACTTCAATTACAACTGGACATAGCAGACTTGGCACTTTTGACAGATTCATTTCAATACGCAATCAAGTCAAGTTTGTCTGACAAATCAGTTCAATACATTTGTGATGGATTGATTAAATCTAAGGAATTGTTGAATGCGAAACAAGCAGTTAGTATTCTATGGTCACTCACAGACCTGAAAAGACAATTACCTTATCATGATGTTCTTCTAGCATCTGTCTTCAAAACAATATGCTCTGAAATGGATCAAATTCGGATTGAAGATTTAATCACGACGGCGAGTAAAATAAGCAAGAAGTTTGGCAAGAATACAACAGGATTCTACAATGAAGATTTTTTGAATGGGGTTTGTAGTCGGATTTTAAATGAAGAAGTCAGACCAGTGCAAGCAATTTACCTTTTGAAACCTATTTCTCATTTGGTGAGTTCAATTAATTAATGTAATTAAATTACATGTTTGGTGATTCGTGACCAACGACTTGTTAGAAAAATGAGATACGCATTTTCTAGAGAATTTTATGGAGGATCTAAGCAGCTACAAATCAACTGCTGGAAAATCACACAACGGCAATTTTTATTATCTCGAGGACACACCACTGCACTGGGTGCTGGGGTGAACCGACCTGAGCAGGGAAGGTCTTGGACTCCGCATGAGATTCTCTTTGAAATGTATATATTATTTTATTCCAAATACGTCATGTCGGATTGCAAAGGGAGGGGGGGAGTTGAGAGACGGTTACAGATAACCATTGATGTGTAAATAGAATTCCGTGTTAATTTTTTATTACAATTCCATTTCCAGAGGCATGTGAATATTGACTTGCTGGAGAAAATGAGTGATATAACGCTATCAAATCCATCGACAGTTCTGAACAGTGACTTCTTCTTCATGAGTCTCATCCGATCCTTCAGTGGAGCAAATTACAAGCCAGATAAATGGGCTAGTCTGGCACCTATATTTTTGGAACACCCTGCGATGACCAAGGTAACAGTAATGCATTTATTCTGGCTTTTGACCGGTAAGATTTGATCGAAAATTCCGACGAATATTTATTTTTGCAGGATTTGGGCCACCAAGAGATTTCGATTGCTGTGGACTTTATAACAATTGATGTCCTACCCTCCAAATTAATAGCTAAAATATTCTCGGAAGATTATATTCCTCGTTTAGAAGAATTTGTGGAGAAGTTTTCTCCACATTTACTATTACTTGTCTACAATGCAGTCAAATTATTGTACGCTGAGGAGTATCAAGGTCCACTTCCTCCCAAGTCAATGGTAGAAAAATGGAAGACACAATTACTTAAAATTCCAAAAGTATATCCTTTGAAGGGAGCTTTGCAGGCGGGATTCGGTGGGGAGAACTATCTGATCACGGGACTCTTTCATGAAGGATTTCATCTCGGTTAGATTATATTTTGTCGTACATCAATTGATTTCGTTTTTTCTTCAATTCAGATTCAAAATCTTTTCTTTTCAAATATTTCACCAGATCACGGAGTCATTATGAGGAAAGGAGGATATCCAATTTCAATTCAAACGTCGGAACCAGAAACATTGACCCGATTGCAGGAACATATCCCACCTGAGAGTATCATGTAAGTTCGTCAGTATTTTTATATCCTCCATTATTATTCTCATTAATTAGAGTAAACTTTCTATAAAACGATCCCCTATATAATAACGATATTTCATTAGCGCCACTTTTTTTGAAGATCCCGGCCATGTAGATACATAATGTACTGTTAGCCTATATTTTTGTAGCAAGCAAGCGATTTTTATATATTTTTATTTTTTCAAAACGCCTCGTTTTTACTCGGTCTAGTAATCGTTGTTTTTAAGCTTCTCTATAGCGATGAATTTCTATCCATCCGTTCAGCCTTCAGCATCTTTTTATTGAAGTCTTGTTGTCTGGTTGTGTAATTATTAATTTCCATATTACTTTTGGTACTCGTTTATTTATTTCTGTAGCGTAATGGTGAAAGCTTTCTTGGCGGAATCCTACGCAAACAACACAAATCGTCTAAGAGGAGTGAATGCTCTGGAATTAAAATTATTAGAGAAATTAGGACATCCGGTTGTGGCCATTGACGTTCAAAGGTGGAAAGAATTACAAGACTATGAGAAAATCCCATACCTCATGCATCGAGTTCGTGAAAAGTGTGAAAAGTTCTATCAAAGTGATCAAGATAATATTAAACCTTATTGATGCATAATAACCTATTTAGGAGTAGAATAATTAAACGAATTGACTGTTAGACTGTTGTTGTAAGACGATGTCTTTAACTTGATTAAACACCGATTGTTAATTTTATCCGTATTTATAATTTGATCATCAATGCAAGCCAAGCACTCGGAAGATATATGATTTGTTTTTATATATTCGGTGTCTTAGAAATAGTACAAACATCCTTTCCAAATTTTTGTTTCGGATTCCCATTTTCTAAAACGCAAGAAGAAACTGCAATAATAAGTACCAATTGTTGGACTCCTCGCGTTTTCACCTTTTCAAAAATTCTGAAAACTATTATTTCCTTTATTGACATTTTCTGAAATTTTTAAGATGGATGATAATATCTAATCCGATTTGTTATAGTTTTTGCATTATTGTGGAATTTGCGAAATTCATTCATAAAATGAAGTGGTTCGTGGATTGAGAGACAAATAGCGACGCCGTGTGTTCTGGAGATGCACTAGTCAGCCTTTGACGTAATCATTTCATATTGAGTTTGGGTACAGTTCGTCTCATAAGTTGTGTAGTAACACGAATGTTCGAGTACAAAGCAGGGGTGTGCAGTTCAACAGTTTGAATGGTGCGTGAGTTTTGGGTCGCCCTGTACGTTATCTATAGGTCTATATTTTGAGCCACAACTCGTGTTGTGCTTTTGTGGACTAAACTGGTATTCTGATTTTCATTTCATTTCACTTGGTGATTCTGTCCCGTTCGTTCACCACACGGCTCGAGCTCCGGTAACTGGATGGGGACCTTTCCACCGTGACCGTGACATACCGTGACCACGACCAGACTCAGCAGTTACTAATTGAAGGAACAACTGAGGAATTAATTTGGAGGAACAAAGGAATCATCGTTAGGAGGGCGGGTTCGAGGATGTCCAGTATGACGACAAGCAGTAGTGGGAATGGTGGCAATGGAAATCAACCTCAACAGAACAGAGTTCATTCATTAATTCGGGTCGGATATTACACCTTGGAAAAAACAATTGGGAAAGGGAATTTTGCCATTGTTAAATTAGCCACGCACGTCATTACTAATTCCCAGGTGAGTTGAATCAATCCATTATTACGAACAGTCACTAATAATAAAAATCAGTTGCGCAATTTTATGTCCATTTATGTTTATTGTTCGTGTTTACCTTCATATGGGACGACCATGCATGTGAGCTGTTCAAAACAAATCTATAAAAAGGTCAAGAAACGCGTAGATGAAAGTAGGAAGGGAAGGGTTCAATTCCAATCTGCGTATTTTGATCGTGGATTATACATTTATACAATGCCCCACCTGCCAGAGTCCTCCTTCCGCCTTACCACAAGGGGTGATGCGGAATTAGTTGAGATATGCATTTTCTGAAGAATTTCATGAAGCTCATAAGTGTAAAGTGTAATAGCTCACGAAGATAAACTCCATGAGCTATTACACTTGAATGTCCGAAGTGGTACTAGTGAATTTCAAAAAGTGAGAAAATTGGTTTCCTGACCGATCCGAATTGTGGAGACAAATTGGAATTTTAATTTCACCATCGTTTTCGAGTTTTTCACAATTTATCTTGGATAGATGGAGATAAGATAAAGAATCTTTATCTATACTGCTTAACTTATTGCTACACTAGTCGTGATAAAAGAGTAAAATCAAGTTCACCGATTGCGACCAATGGTAGCTTAAAAGTTGTGATGAATTCGACCAAAAGCGATGGTGAAATTAAATTTCTTAGAATTTTAGTTCTATTTGTTGACCACCTTTTGATTAGAAAATTCAATTTCTTTTTTCTCTCACTTTTTTAAAATCAATAATCCAACAGCGCCGCTACTAGCATCCGGCATTCAAGTCTAATACCTCGTGGACTTCATAAAAATTGTCTAGAAAATGCATAACCTGAACTTAATTCCTGGTTTCCAAGGTTCAGCTGTGGGGGGTTTGGAAAAGGTTATGACAGTTATGAGGAATAATTTATTTTTGAAGGACAGGAATTCGTCGATGGTATTGTTAAGAAATATTAAATTATCTAAGGCTTCATTTCCTTGTTAACACTGAATGTACACTCCCCTCTCGCTTCAATTAATTATAATTTGTATCTGCTTCGACTTTGATCGTATTATCGGTGTCAAATCTAGGTTAATTGTATAAGGTCAACCTTAAACATTAATAACCTCAATCTGCTTCTGTATTTTCTTTTAGCAAGAATGATTGAAGAACAAAATCAGAAAATTTTGTTTTTCTGATTTTGTTCTTTGTTCTTCAATCATGCATAATCATGATTACGGTAAAACTAATCAACGAACAATTAGTAGCTCAATTTAGTAGGAATCTAATACCCAATTTAATGGAATAATTCTCAAATTCCCAACTCTTCATGATAGATTTACTTATATTTCAGCGGGTCAAATCTTAACGTTGTCAAAAGTCAGGAAAGTGCAAAATCATTTCCGGTTGGTAAATTTTAACCAAAAAGTCGCCATATCTATCCATTCTTTGTTGGGCGAATTTTCCAATATTTAGTTTGTTTGTCGTATTCATATATTTCTCATTTATTTTTAGTAAATATTTTGGTAACGGTAACTTGTACATTTTATAGCAGGTTAAGATTTGGAGGGAAGAGTGTTTGTTAGTAGGAGTTACGAGTTGACCTCTACCTCTCACGCGATCAGTTGACAGTTTGAGTATATTCCTATTCCATATTTCTATTCCCATCCTTTAGAAATAATTGACATTTCTAGAATATTTTCTAGCCGCGTACGTATTTAGTGTCAGGTAAAATTCATAGAATTATAGTGGTGGAAGAGTGAAAGGCATTTGATACTTGCGACTTGTGAGGAAACTTTTGTTGACGTCCGATTCCCAAATCCCAACTTTACGATGGATTATAGGATTTCTCTACCTGCTTGGATTTGTATGATGTTAAAGAAACTCGATACCCATACGGATACGACTCATATAGTTTTTAGAATAGTGTGATGCCCGATACCGATAGTAATTAAAGAAAGTCTATCCTACAGCTTTAAATTTTGATTAGTTATATAGCAATAGCAATCGCACCGTTTTAATTGATTAGGTAAATGAGTCAATATAAATCCTCACATAGTAAGAAAAGGAAATGACGACATCGGACAAAAGCACGCGCATTTGACAAAAATACATTTCCCTAATATTATGTTATGTCCAAGTGAAAGTTGAGATTTCGGCACGGCACGGGACACGTACGTACGAAACAAAACCTCGTCATAATTACTTCCGACGGGAAGTTACGTAAGGTATTGAGTTACCAAAATATTTTGCGTGGACTGGTATGCATGCAATTTTGGATTTTATTTGGATTTTGCATTCGAAATAAAAAGAAATTGATACAGAGCTTTCTTAAGTGAATGAAATATGGGTATTTGGGGTATTGGGTGGATGTATGGGTAACATATAATGGGTGATACGTTATGTGTTGGCTGTGTGAGTGCTGTGTGAGCTCTGACGTCCGAGAAAGTCTCTCTGACGCACATTGCCTGACTGAGTCAAGGAGGGAGATTGGGAATTGTCATGACATTGGACTCCTTTCCCTCAGTGCTTTCACTCTCCAACTCATTCCGTCTTACGGAGTTATACAGAGCACGGAACCAGGCCATATAATAACCCCAATCCAACTTCAATGATGTTAATCCTCAACATCCTTTTCTATTTACTCCCTCATCATTTCCTTCTTCCGAATACCAAACCCACCCATTCAATCCCGCTTTATTTCTAAACTCATGTCTAATCACACCCTAGTGCCTTAAATATTCACATACAGTGTGATCTATACCATTTCCCGGTAGTTCTTTCCTTTCTTCGACCAATTTTCAACTGAATATCTGAATAATACATTACAATGAATCGTAACCTTGTCTTACCCACTTGCAACACAACCCACAACTGGTACGATGACTAAAAACAAATATAAAATTTCTGGAGAATGTTTAGCTATGCTATCGTATGTTCAAATTGGATGACGATGAACCCCCGAGTGTGCTGAAATTATAAAGCTGAAAAAGTACATGACCTCTCACGAGCCATTGCATTGGTTATTTTCATATATTGTACCTGAAAAGCCAAAATGTAAGCGCGAGGCGCCGCACAACAATCTCAACTACGTTAGCTTTTCCTTCCATCTTGTACCTCTGACTACTCTTGCTTCTTTCAATTGCCAAATTAATTTGACGTGAGATGGTATGAATGGATTAGGTTAAAGTTATGAACCGCCCTGTGCATCTACATCAAAGTAAGGGAAACAGAGTAAAAGACAAATTTGATGCTGGTGTCCGAGGATTTATATGAATGAACAGCCCACAGAGACCGACCGCAGAGTTAGCATGAATTCATTCTGCTCTTAGAATATTGGTTACGTTTTTTTTTGTATCACCTGCTCCGCGCGAAAGTACATTGCTTTCTCTGTGTGTAGTGTGTCAGCCTTGAATACAAATGCAGATGCTCTCATGGCTGTTGTGTTACAGAACAGATCGTGGAGCTTTTAGAGCACGTGAATTGTAAAATGAGATAAAGAGAGCCATTGTATTTTAATTTGTAATGCAAAAAAGCTAACTTAGAATAAATATGGATGAAAAAATTTAAATCTGGTCAAATCATATGCTAGCTTTGTGGCTACTATATCGCTAACGCTAAACGATACGGGTTTTTAAATAGAATTGAAGTGCTAAAAATAAGATCTTTGCATAATATTGCACCTCAATCTCTCCCTCGTGATGAAGTGGGCAGGGAAGTTGAGTTAAGTGGTATTAATATTAGATTATAGCTTAAGGCGCTTTATATAAATATATTCAGATGCTTTTTTTTACATATGTAGACGAAAAATATGTATTCACAATTTGTTTATTTTTTTATCATTCTCAATCTCATTCTAATCTCACGAAAAAGAGCATTTTAATTGACATTTGGTTAAAGTTTTTCATCTTTATGAATACAAATAATGATGGTTTTTAATGATTTGTGAATTCGACAGGTTGCGATCAAGATAATCGACAAGACTAAATTAAGCCCGGATAACCTGAAAAAGATATTTAGGGAAATACATATCATGAGGAAATTGAGACATACTCACATCATTCGATTGTTTCAGGTAATATTATAGAGTACGAATAAATACATAGCATGCACCGCGGGCGTAGGAAGTCCGAATATTGATGACAGTTTATTCTGAAATTCTCGCGACCTGAATAAATGGACTTAACTAACTAGTGAAACAAAGAAACGAGGGTGCTGTTCCGTTATAAATAAAAAATAAATAAAAAATAAATAAAAAACGCCGACCGAGATTAGGCATTCTTGTTTGTTTTTCCATTAGAGTGCTAACCCCTGCATTCAAGCATACAGAGTATGCGAGTAAAGTAATGTAGCGTAATGACTTACTACGTTGAAGGTTGGAGTGCTAAATAAGCATTCTTATTAAGATTTTGAGGATGTAGATCGTCAATGTACAATGACAACGCATTAGTACTCGTATAATAAATCAGAAGAATGTTTATTCCGCATTTCAACTTAAATATCATTACATTACTAGAAAGAGTTTATGCAATGCGTGCCCTGTATTTCTCTTTTTTCACTCACAATTATTCTAACAATTTAACTCTGCAAACGTATAGTCCTTAAAAGTAACTGTCAGGTTACCTTATTAGATAAGTTAATCTCCTGCGTTTGCAAAAATAGAACTTTTATTTCGTCTCGAGAGAACAAACTCAGACAGAAATTGATACGAATAGACAACTTCGATTTCGGATTCACCGACCGATAATATCGAGGGTTTGTCTGTCTGTCTGTCTGTGTGTCTGACTATATCAGTCCGTTCGTAATAATACTACTGATTTTGACTTAGGTAATGGAGACGGAGAATATTATCTACCTTGTCACCGAGTATGCTAGTCGTGGAGAAATATTTGGTAAGATGATAAGATTGCAATTTGTCATATGAACATACCAATATGAACTTTTTTTATTTGGTTTTTCGTTGCTTTTATTTTTGAATAGACTATTTAGTATTAAACGGTCGAATGAATGAGGTTGAAGCCCGAAGAGTGTTTCACCAAATCATTGTTGCAGTCGACTACTGTCATCGAAATGGAATTGTCCATCGAGATCTCAAAGCTGAAAACCTCCTCCTCGATCGAAATAATAACATTAAACTAGCAGGTATGGTGATAACAAAATGGCTATGTATTTAGTTGGTTTGAGGTTAGAACTATTCAATAATTAATTTTCTCATTAGATTTCGGATTCAGCAACGAGTATCAAGAGGGATGTATGTTATCCACATGGTGTGGTTCACCTCCGTATGTCCTGAATAAAAATTACTTAAAATACCATCCATAATCAACTTACGAAAAATGTAAAACTCCTGTGGATTTCTTTAGGTACGCCGCCCCTGAATTATTCGAGGGGAAGCAATATGACGGCCCTAAAACAGATATTTGGGTAATTTCATAAACTATTCATTGTTAGTTTTGGATGAATGTTGTGCCCGAAAATGGTATAACAGAAATAACTGTCAAACGAAATTGGAAAGTGAAAACCAAAATTACGGACCGGAAAATTAATTTGGCGAATTCTGTCCTGACTCTCAAATAAATCATACGATCGTACTTACAAATAATTGGTGTGCGGTGATAATGGCGAAAGTGAAGTTGGCGAAAGTGAAATTGTCGAAAGTGAAGTTGGCGAATTCGATCTATCCAGCACAGTGAAGTTGGCGAATTTGCATTTGTTCGTTTTCCGTTTTTCCATTCATCTTTTTCACAAATTTGAATAGTCAGTGAATAGTAAACCATCAATCTATACATCCGTTCTCATTTCATGGTCAGTCTCGGTCTGCTCTTCTTTCCAAGTTATGTCTGACTGCTACGTTAAATATTTTCTCATTGCTAAGCTATACGAACAAAGTCACAGTGAAAATGCATTACAAAAGATAATTGCACCCGGTGGACTTCCCAGATTGCAGAGAAAGAAATACCGTCGACTCAATCACAATTTTCAGAAACTTGTAAAAATGTACAGGCAGAAGTCAAATTTTTCATCTTTCAAGAAATGGATCCAATCAATTGCTCAACTTGTACCTGACCACCAGTTATTCGACTTTGTTAATTCTCAACTTCCAATTTTCGCTTCGATTTTGAATAAATGTTTTATTTCGCCAACTTCACTTAGCCGTTTTTTTCTTTTCGCCAACTTCACTTAGGAGGTCAAAACTGAAGTGAAGTTGGCGAAAAAAATAATTCGCCAACTTCACTTTCGTCATTTTCACATGGAATCAAATAATTATCGTACATCCACAACCGCGCGAATTCGTAGACGAAAATAATGAAATTCGAAAATTATAACCGTCAAAACGGTCATCAGTACCTTACCGGAATAAAGCCCCATTAAGCAATCAGGAGTAGATCAATATTCATCTGTATTATTATGATCCGTAAAAATGTATAAATGTATTAAATGTCGTGTATTTGTATAATTATCTAGAGTCTTGGTGTTGTGCTCTACGTGTTGGTGTGTGGTGCCCTTCCTTTTGATGGCTCAACACTCCATTCATTACGTGACCGAGTGACTGCAGGGAAATTTCGCATTCCATTTTTCATGTCGTCCGGGTGTGAGCATTTGATTCGTCATATGCTCGTCGTTGAGCCAATCAAAAGACTGACAATTCCTCAAATCCTTGCTCACAAATGGATGTACCAGGTAAATTCTAAGCTTTGATTTGTATTTCTTGAGAAGAAGGCTCACTACGAACCAACAATCCCTGACCTTAAGGGAAAATATTATTTGGAAACTGTGAAAGTGATCGGACTTATGATTGGTGCAAGGGGTACAATCCCCAATTTTTTCGAACAATTTAGACGAAGGTTTTATTTACCAAAATCAATTAATACGACGATAGTCGATTCTGTTATCAAAGATTCTGTATACATTCTACGTAATCATCTCTACAATTTTAATTCTGTGTGACGCTCCTGTCATATGTGATAGAAATACTATTTTTTTTCCATATGCATGAATGTACTTCGGTATTAATTACGTAATACTGTGTCGATTTTGACAACTCACAATGGTGGGCAGTGAAACTTGAATAAAGTTTATTTCTCTCTTCAATACTTATTTCATTTTGTTATTCAAGAATACAGATTTATTTATTAATTCATTGAAATGCTGTTCTGCAATCGTATAAAAATTCTTCAGTTAACATTTAGTCCGATCAGTTATTGCTTTTTCTCTGAAAATGATAGAAAATTCTTGAAGAGTTAACGGTCTGCAAGGAATAACAAAAAGAAGGAAAGCAAAATGGGTAAAAACTAAAGCGGAATATGTCAAGAAAATCCTTGTCTCAATTGTAAAATAAGACATTGCTTCGTATGATGTTAGGGTGACCATAATTGCTCAAGCCCAAAGCAGTATCCTTCGAGGGTATAAAATTTCAGTATATATAATCATAGAACAACTAGTCCGGTAGTCAGGGGGGGGTGTCCGTCGACGAGATTTGCCTGGATGTACGCCCGGCGCTTGCGCCGGTCCCCGCGGAGCGGCCGCCGGAGGCCAAAATTTTTTTGACATTTTTTAACATAGGTTGCATGTAAAACAACTTTTTACGAAAATATTTTAGTCAAAATGGCGTCACTAATTTTGGCAG
>JAQFYE010000838.1:0-28800 GCA_034694305.1 Protaphorura glebata | reverse complement strand
TAATTTGATTGTGTCATTGCCCCGAAGTTTTTTTTTTTACAATCCAACAATCTCATCTCCGGTACGCCATCCCATCCTTCAATTTTTGAGAGCAAAAATAATATGTATGCAGTACAACAATAATATTATCATTCACAATTTGTGCTTCAGGGCGAAAAACGCATACTGTACTGAGCTTAAAATATTCAAATATAAATTTAACTGACTGTGAATGAAATTTAAAAAACCTGTGTTCCTGTTGTTGTAATTTGTGACTGTGAAGTTCAGTTGCAGTTGCAGTTTATTGCATTCAGGATTACGTGCATTCGATCGTAGAGAAGGGCGTGAGAGTGGAAGCATGTAATAGAGAGAGCGGATGCCCAAAACGTTCTCTGCCCTCTTTGTCTGTGATAAATAATAAAAAAAATTGGAAGAGTTAGAGTTTCACAGATTATTATACTCAAGGTGAGTCTCCAACATTAATGTTATGGAAGACTAGTGTTATTTTTAGATCAGTTAGAATGAATGCCATAAATTTTTACGCATGTGCGTAAGGTGTGTGCTCCAATTAATATGCGTTGTTCATGATACTCCTGGAACTGTATAATCTCATTGCAATCAAGCATATTGTGTTCGTTTTTATTCTGTCTAAGGTGATGTTCATGAGTGCAACCAAATTGGTCTGAAGTTTTGTTTTGAAATTGTCATCAGTCCTTACAGGAATCGTGAGACATGAATGAGAATGTCACAGTTTAATGACACTGAAATGCATAGTCATTTGTCTCATCTTTTTTAAGAATCGGTAGCTTAGTAGAATACTCCTTGGGTTCTTATTTTTCGAAGACTCGGGTTCGACTACCCAGCCCTTTATAAGAGCCTCCATCATTAGTAGAAATTATTTGCACTGTTATGTGGAACTACTGATATAGTTGTCAATAATATATTTCCAAGACGATTAACGGCAAAAGTATCAAAAAATATTGCAAAATAATACTGAACTGGTTTTTCTAAATTGTAATATATTAAGAAGTCATATACGGACTACAGCAATGCAAGAAATAGACTAGACTCAAGATGGCCACCGACAGAACCGAACACATTTCTTTTTATTTGATCGTCAAATGGAATTCTAAGGAAAACGAAAACCCGGAGATTTGTAATAAGCTAGGGTACGAAACGCTGATACATACAAGAAATTCTAAATGAGACATTTAAAAGTCGGTCGAAACAAGGAGTGGAATTTTGTAAAGTGATTTTGCATACAAAAGTCCAACATTCACTTTACATATTCTTCATTACTGTTTCCTTCATTGCTGGAGTTCAATCAAACCCAATCCTGGAGATCGTCCTACCGCGTATTTGAATAATCAAGTCGTGTGAATGAATAAAAAACTCGGAAGAAGTAGATTTATTTCTTTTCCTGAATCGGTTGAGAATTGCGTGAAACCCCAGCATGAATATTCATGGAATGATGGAAACACGAAACGAAATAGAAGCCAGTAAATTCCATGTGACTTCCAAGTGGTCTTACAAACTGAAATAAGTAGATTTTGCCTGTGTCTGGTCGTAATCCATTGAAATGGAAGCGTCGGAGTCTAAATGCGAATAATCCCCAGATTGACGCGTATGGGGAAAACACTTTCCACTCGCCTGCTGAGGCCAGACACCGTTTTTTAATGTTAGAAACCATATTGTGTTCTACCAATGAATATAATCCCTATTTCAAACTTTCCTAAATTTTCAGTCCGTTTATCATTATGCTAAAGGCTAACTTGTTTTGATGGCAGTTCAATCCCCCGGGCAAACATGGTTTCTTTACACGAACATGTAAGACACATCTATTACGAAGGATACCTTCCCTAGGCATGAGAGAAAGCCATTACCCATAGTCCTAAAAAAAATCCGGAGACGTTTTGCCATGTGATACCGCGAATTTCAATTATAGAAGTGTTATTTACAAAACTGTGACTCTTCGCTTTGGACGAATTGATTAAGAAACCCAAACGCAACATTCAACATTCTGATCTGCGACGATCTGCTAAAGTAAAAAATAAATTGTTGACTTCCTCTAGCAGAAATGAGGGTACCTTGATTAAGAGTGCCCCTAGGGGTGCCCACTTAATTGTGATCACTGAAGTCTGGAGATTATGTTCTTCTTAATTTAACGGTGCTAGTAGCGTTGACTTGAAGTAATTCTTATTTTTGTTCCACACATTCCTCTCCTACACTTGAGAATTTGCCAGCATGAGTAATGCAGAATAAATACAAACTCTTTTGAAACTTGTGACACATTTGTTTACTTGAAAGGATTTTCATACAAACGTAGCCTTTACGCTTGTTGTTGACATTCACTCATGCGTTTAAGTTAACCATCATGTCATATTGCACATTAAATCACTTACAAGAATGAGTTGCGAAATTAATTAAGGTAAGGCATCTTGAGTACATGCCTACATACTTCTTGTTCAAACAGTCAGAGTAGGTTTCTACGCAAAAGTAAATATACGCACATTATGTACATTATTTGCATAAAGTATGACGGTGCAAGCTCTCGATTGTTAGCATGTATACACATTGGTATTTCTCTAACAAGTGCTTCGGGCAAGGTCTAGAAATGTCAAAATCATAAGCATTTTTCAAGCCCCATCAAATGCTACAATATTAAACTTAATACTCAACATTTAACCGGCTCGCTTTCTGAAAACAATGGACGAGAGGTCACGTGCGTTAGGACCTTGAGAAAGAACGTGGCTCGCCAGACGTCTACATGGTGGTTCATAGCATTTTACTTCCCGTACCTCCGAATAAGTACCGTATTTCCTCTGATAGACGCCGGTCTCCAAGTAGAGGCCTGTCTGAACTTTTAATTTTGACAATTGAGGCCAGTCTCCAATAGAAGCCTATAATTGATCGTACAACTCCGTCGAACTTCAGAACAAAAGTGAGAGGTGGTCATGATATTCGGAAATCAACATAGAAAATGTCAATGCGGCTGGTCTCTATTTGAGGGTGGTCAAAATTATTTTTGTCAAGCGAGGTCGGTCTCCATTAGAAGACTGTCCGAATTTTAAATTTTGTCAATAGAAGCTGCGGCCTCTAATAGAGGTGTGTTATATAAATTGAGATACACATTTTGTTAGAAAATAATGTACTGATTTAATTAACTCAACCAAAGGAAAGATATGGAAGATCGTGAATATTTTAGTACAAAATTCCTGCCACCGCCCCCACATTTGGTTGCAAGTAGCGTACCAGATCTTACATAAGATTCTATGCCAAATGTATATATCAATTTTATTCTGAAATTTGACGGTCTTTGGCATTTGTTTAGGTGTATTGGTTGTGATTGATGACTATGAACTACCTTGTTGATAAAAAATGTGCAGTGTTACTTGGGACGACGAGCTTTCATACTGGTTGTAACATTTTACGTCTCAGATTTCGCCAGTAATTTTTTTCTAGCATATGTGTGGATTGTACTCCACGCTGAACGCTGAATTCTGGAATGGGAGTGATTCGTTTGAATGCTTAGTTAGTGGAATATAATGTTTTCGTTCACTCCTTTCATTATGTCCCCGATGGGATATGCATGCATGACTGTAATAATTTACCTGGCGCTTGCATGCATTTTAGCACAGGTGGAGGGTTTAGCTGGAAGCACTACCAAATACACACATGGACTTACGACTGAATCGATATTCGTTGTCCTATTACGATACCAAGTAAAGTCGATATCAACATTGACAACCGTTTCTTCCAAAGAGAAAAACAAAAATTGACCGCTGATCCTTTGAAAAGTGTTCATACACTACTGTAGTGAACTTCGGGCTCACAGTAAAAGGAATTTTTGACCTATTATATTAATTTTTTGACTTTAACGTTTACTAAATAACCGTGGCTGGTACAATGGTCACGGAGGTCCAGTTGAGTGAATCGTCATCATTTATATCAACGGAAACATTTGGCTGATAGTTCAGTAGAGATAAAATTGCAGATTGGATAACGATGTGTAAACCTTACCGTGCTCATTTCTGCACAAAATCGAACGAGTGACTAACGGCGTTCATTCTCTGTATATCTATGGTCTCGCACGCACGTTTAATGAGTGTTAGTTTATGTCAGAATTAAAAAGTAACAGAGAAATACTGCATGAACAATATAACTGACATTTTAAGTACACTTGTGATTTCAATAATAAACTTGGTGTTTTGATTGTTTTTGTGAACGTAAGGATTTCCGGAAATGAGTTCTTCATGTGCAATTGCTTCGACTTCTCAACGTGTTCGAGGTTCCTGCAGGAAATAATGTCGAAATGGACGGCCAGAAATTGGCGTTGTCTAGTGCTGTGGTGATCCTTGGACTTGCATGTTTCATCATCGGCACAGTTGCCATCATAATCCCACAATGGGGGACATTTCGGACGCGTGTTCGTAAGTCAAGAATTTTGAGTTTTCAATCTCTGTAATTAAAATAGTGTCATTTCCATAAAAACCATGGACATGATATCATCATTTCACACCTGTCATTCTTCCTTGACTGTACAAGCAAAGAATTAGAAATTTTCGAAACTAATCGACTAACAATCGGAACAAGACTTTCTGGAAGAGATTATGACAATTACGTGCAGTCATAAATTATAAGATAGGTCCAACTTCGTGGGCTTCCATATAACGGCTGCGAGTTGAGAATCGAAATACTCCGACATCAGTTCTTTAAAGCGTTGTTTTGTTATTGTGAGGGCTCGATCCTTAGGGCAAGCATGATTTGGAGATAATACGCATAATCCCTTTACATAATCCTTCTACTAGTTTCTTTCTCCCTAATGCGTAAAGGAATGACGCATTCTCCTACGAAAAATACGGATTGTTTTCTAACATGGCGTACCGCGGACTTCAATTTTTACTGGATGTATTCATAAAGCAATAAAATATTTCGCTTTTATTGGCCAACGGTTTTGAATTGTTTGGGAGGTGTTTTGTTGGTTCACTGATCAACAAACACACCCATTTTACTCGATTATGAAGCTAATACTTGGAAATACCTGACCGCAGGACTCTATTTAATGACCTGAACTGTGACTATTTAAAAGCTAGTGATGTCTAGTGTATAGTTATTATTCCCGGAAATGTGAATGCTACTGTATAATTTTTATTCATTTTATTTCCTAAGAAAAACTTTTACTTCATGAGTACATCAATGATCGCTGCAGACTCATTATCATTGACACTTCAGCTCCAACTAAACACTCATAATGTTTATCAAATTGTCCACCGGATGTC
Organism: Protaphorura glebata; assembly: GCA_034694305.1. Classification (NCBI taxonomy): domain Eukaryota; kingdom Metazoa; phylum Arthropoda; class Collembola; order Poduromorpha; family Onychiuridae; genus Protaphorura; species Protaphorura glebata. The sequence goes on along the minus strand of JAQFYE010000838.1, from coordinate 23,542 downwards.
GAGTCACCTATGAATTAGCAACTTGTTTTTTTTCAAATTTAAACCTTAATTAACGTTAAACGTTACATAAGTAACTTGTACGGTGATACATGCAGACGTTACTGTCTCGTTGTATTCGGGGTCAATTTTCCAGGCGCCGTTCGTGCCGATTATTTAAAAAAATTCCACTGAGGTTGTGTACTATTCCTGCTTTAAATGCATTACGACGATATTGACTATTATTGACAGAATTTTTAAGAATTTAAGAACACTGTTTGAGAAACTAATGTTGATATTTAGGAGTAGAACTCGACTGTTACCCAAAATCGCTTGGGATCTCATATGACACAAACCACTTTTGATGGTCGGCCGCAAACACATGTCAACTCCAAACCTCAAATCTGGTTTTACAGAGTGCACTTTTTATTTCAACGTGTACAACGAGTTTAAATGGATTCAACTCCAAAAAATCCACATGTATATTTCTTTCAGGTATACTGGTATGGCATGTATGACATAAAGTGGCAGACAGTTCACAAACTCAAAAGTTTTCCACATACGAAAGGGATAGTTCTGCTTTTAGTTCACACTTCTAACACAGAGTCTTTCAAAAAGTTTTCAAAAACCATTTCAGCTCAAATTGAGTTTAAGGATTTTCGCACATGAAGAGAATTCAAACCTCGTTATTATAAACTTTTTATACTGGAGCGGCAGGTTGAGAAACTTGAGGATACTATTGGCTGTCGGCACTTTAAAATAATTTCTGTCTCCACGGAACACGCGTGTCGAATTTTTAACAGAAAATACTAAACAGAACAATAAAATGAATAGTAAGCACATTTAGTTAAAAAAAATCCTTGGAGCATAACAATTGGTGGAAAGAAATGATATTTTCAAGCATCCGAAGGAAGTAGTACGGTGGCCAGGTGGGTACTTCTGCCTGATTCACACGAGTAGTCTTAATTTTTTTTGCCTGCAGTGTAATGTCTAATGCGAGATCGGCACGACTGAGTTGTGACGTTCTAATGGTCGTAAAGTTTGCAGATTTTATCACCTCAGGGTCACCTACTATCATACCAAACCCACATAGTCATACTACAAAAAGACGGGTTTTGTTGATCAGAAACATTGGACTGGAAAAGACAGGATGTTACTTTTCCCTTGTGTGTATATATTTTTTTTACTTCTACAGCTAGTTTTGCACCTTTGCATTTTAAGTATCTAATTAAGAATTTGACTGCACGGACAATCGCTAAAGTTTCAAAGTTGTCCTGTCCTATAAGGAATATTGTAAGCATGAATTTCGGGTTAAATAGTTTTGGGTCTGGAGGACACGGGGTTTTCTTGAGAGGGTTCGATATTCGACAATCTTATTCCATTGTGACTTAATTTTTTTTGGAGAACAGCCCAGGTATTTTTTATCTGTATGCCAATGGCTCCACATTGAAAAGCTTTTTACACAGTACACCTTACTGCTACAAATGATGACAAAATTCAAGTTTTTACTATGTAATATTGTTTCTGTTCTATCGGAAAAAATGACGAATAGAATTTTGTGCCAGGATCATAAAAGTCGTAAAATGCATGATTCATATTTGCAGGTATAACTTTACAATATTACAAACGATGGACGGATGGGACCTGAGGAATTGTTATTTACCCAATGAGTGTATTAATGTGGTGCCTGGTGCTTGCCTCATTATCTTTTGCAGTCGGATGACTTATTATCTAAGTATGTCACGATCGTGGTGTTTGCCAAACGATAACTGTCAGAGTAATTAGAGCACCGCCCTATGTTGACTCTATGTTAAACTCTCCACATTTAGCTCAAGTTTGAAGAGTAGACTTTTCTCTCCGGATTTAAAAAAAAATCAGACTGGGTTTACTTGCCTGGCTTTTTGCTTTCTAGGTAAATAACGTAAAAGACGCAACACAACACAGGATAGCGCATTGTACAAGGTGGCTCATAACCAATTCAGTCAGTCCGTTTAGGATAAAATTTATTCGATTATAGTTCATTGTTGTACTGATCAAGCAAATACGAATCCCGGTAATTTTGGATACCATGAATTTAACCATGTTTAAATACAATTTTCATTCTACTCGGTTTTAAAATTAGTTATAAAATGTATATCTCATTTTCTGACCCTCGCTAGCCACGGGTGTAGACGGATGAATTGGAAACCACCTTGTTTTACTCCCTTAATGTTTTTCTATGGAATAAAGACAAGGATTTGAGATGAGGGTAATTAACTTGACAGTTGGACAAGAGGGACACGTGATTATCTTGAAGTACTGGAATAGGCACACGTTACAAGGTTCAAGAAAAGTGGAGTTGTTTTAATTCGATTTAATTTATTGTGAAGAGAGAACACATTCGAGGTCTTCGGATAGGCTCACGAACGTGTAACATTGGCCTACTATGAGAAACTAAATGACAATTTATTGCTTCGCTCGAATCATTAAATTTGGTCAATTCTGAACACATCCATTTTCCCCAATACTGGGATCCGACGATAGGATGGCAGTTTTATTGCAGTGTGGTTAGGACATTTCGGTGTGGACGTTCGTAGAACAAAGGCTTTGTCGTATATATGGTTTAAGTCGGCTGAGCTTCAGAATAATGGGGATCAGCTTTCTACTTATTGTTATACGATTTGGTTCGATTTTTTGTCTAAGATGAAGCTGCTTTCCGCACCGGCTCACATTACACACAACATTTCATCGGGCGACTTTCCAAAGACATAATTTTGCTGAACGGGCTATCCTAGCAAAAATATCACCGCCTAATTTTAAAACTGGCTGCTCCAGCTATAATTGATTATTTATGTTCTGTTAGAATTTGGGGTCAGACTTTGCTGCAATTACAAGTAACCCAAATTCACAAAAAAAATACATTTGTTTAATTTGTTTTTGAGTGGACTAGAAGTGTTATGATGTCTTTACTATGACAGATTATTACCGCTTTTTCAGATTTCCGAATTTGACGGTTTTAATACTGAAATGATAGGAACGAATGATAATCGATAGGCCGTGTTGACTTAGAAAATAGGTCGAACTGAAATTGAAGCGGTAACCGTATGAATCGGGCCCTAGGGTGATTACACTGCACTGTGCTCTACGCATCACCGTACAAATGCCCACAACGTTGTGGTTTCAAAATACCCGAGAGGTAAGAATTCAGTGAAATTGGTAAAAGTCCTTGAGGCATCCTTCTTAGTTAATAAATTTTTCTTCCAAGAAAAACGTTTCCATAAGGAATTCATTGAGTGACAAGTTAGAGTATTGTGTGGCTAAAAGTTTGTGGGAAACGGAAGGACAGACTATATCTGAGAAGAGAAAATAATTAAGGAGAAGTGAAGTGATGAATGAGAATGATATAAGACTTTTCAATTAAATTCTCAAGTGTCAGCTCCAACAGAGTCGGCAGTCTGAGTAACTTTTGAACTTGACGTGGCGAGTTAAACACTTCCATACTCTGTCCCATTAAGAGGTACATAAAGTTAAATATCATTAACCAGAGACTCGTGACGTAAAATTTCAAAAAATATTTTCGTAAAGTAAAATCTTTGGCTAAGATGAATTTAGAAATATTTAATTATTCGCCTTGCAGTGCGAATGAATCGATTCTGCATCTATGAAGTGCGTAGTTTCTGTAAGGCCTCATGACTTTACATCTGTATTCCCAATGGTTATAATTGAATTTTCCCTCCGAAACTTTGGAAATGTCAAAACTAAAATGACTAATTTTGAAGGTGTCGTAATTCAATTATGGCTCTTGTCCTGACATCGTCAAAGTTTGAAAGAAAGAATCAGTGATGGATTCATTGGGTGAAAGTTAGGGTGGAGAAAGTTGGAATGTTGTACAGGATGTTCCATCCAAGCTGGAGGAAGTCATATTGAGAAATATCATCTAAAAGGTTCTTGCTATACCACAGTGTGGGAATTTTTATGAGTGGGTTAAACTGAAAATACATAGTAATGGAATGAGTTTCATGAAATGAGATTTTAAAAGTTTTTCGGAGGAGAAAAAAGAAGCTTTTCTTTCTAATGCAAGTAAAGCCTTCAAAAATTCCATTGCTAATGGGATGATATCATTCCATCCCATATTACCAGTCTAGCCTTGGCAGAATACAAGTTGACAGATATTCGCAAAGGACATTCAAATTGTTACCCGGGATTTTCCTTGACTTTGAATGCTGACATGTATACGGACGTTGCAGATTCTGACAGCGGAGTTCCCCTTCCTTTGCATATACCTTTCTCCCTGATAAAAAAATTACTCAAAGTCTGAGAGGGTTTTCTTTGACTTGCACTTCACTCAACTTCAAACCCTTGCTTCCGCAATAAATCCTTATTTTCCTGTCTTACCGGGAAATTCATTCCTTTGGTTCATTATTATGTAGTAAGTAACTTTTAGCGGAGGTTTGTGTATAGCGGGTGGGGTACAATAAACGGTTTTACCCTCAGGCATGGAATTTCAAACCTTGAGTCGGGATTTAACGAAGAGGACGCCGCACCGGTTAATCGATAATACCGCAAATATTTTCTCAGATTTTCCTTGAGAATAGGTTAGCTTTGAATTCAGCCTAGGCAAGGTACCCCTAGTTAACCACTGCAAAATGACCACCGCTCAGTATCTTTCCAAAATAACTATATTTGGCTGAGCGAATCTACAACTACGTTTACTTACACGGAACGAGGCACGGGTTGTTGAATTATCTTTAGCAATAGAGAGTGCACTGAATTATTGACAACCAGTTGAATGCAATGCTAATGTCACGAAAATCATTGGTTCACCCTGTACACAGATCTACGTTTGGAATTTACGAAGAATTTAGAGAATGTAGAATAATATTGCTACTTTCATTTAATCCGTGTGGGAGGGTTTCAGACAGACATGGTATTTCTATTAATTTTGAAAAAGGATCTCGTTACGTGACATGCTCTAAGACATTACTGAAGCATTTAGCAGATCATTTTGCCGAAGTATTATAATACTATACTTTGTCGGAGGACGGCGAATAGGGCATAGGACCTACACAACCGAGTGTCAGATGAGCACCTTAACCTATTGCAGTCGTTAGACTACGTACATTTGGTCGTCGCCATAACTTGTTTTCGTAGGTTGCCGGACCTTACATCTTCTGTCGGGATTGTCAGACTGAGCTAAATCTTGCATATTTGGATTTTTCCTAAAATTCTTGCAATTCCATCCACAGGATTCCAAAATTATGAATTCCACCACAAGGAATTTCAATCGGAACATTCGTTGAATGCAATCCTTTCATTTTTTGGACCTGTGACCGGGTCCCACTCGGATACTATGTACAAATAAGAATTTGGGTGAAGGTCATGGTTTTATTTCTTTGAAATATTTTTCTACTACGAGATTCAAAACGTGATCATCCACGAAGTTATTAATCTCTATAAATAAACGTCTTTCCCAATTTTGGAAAGTGCAAGTAAACAAGTTGCTTATAAGGCATGGCTCTCAACTCAACTTGGGCTCAATTTCAATTTCACCAAACACAAGTTTGTGTTTGTGTTGACTTTGGATTCTTTACAAAATCTAACTCTGAAACATGGTCTAAAAATTGTCTTCTGTCACTACTTTATGTATGTACAAAATATCTTAGATTCTTGAATATTGGTGGTTTTCTCTGTTATGATCCGAGCAAAAAGTGCCCCAATGTAATAAATAATGGTGGGCCGACAGTCGTTCTCCATACCTTGAAAGATTCCCGTGTCAGTTTGTCTTAATTTATAAGAAAGCGTCACTTAAATGAATGGAGTCCTTTTGTTCTAAGTTGAAGGAAATGTATAAGGTGGGACATGGACGAGGATGGCCATCTCCTTGTTCTCTGGAAATGATTGTTCCACTTAATTGGAAAGATAAAAACATCATTTCTTTCCTATCCACTCTTCATTCGCTGAGATCATCTTCAATCACATGGACATTTTTGCGTCTTCTTTCTGATGTTGTCAAAGCCCAGTCTAATGATCAGTCTTCTAAGAAATATAATTAACTTTAGGGGGATACAGAACGTTTACTCAAGTAGCTCCCATTTTAACCCTTTAAATTAAAAGACAAATCACTTTGGTAAAGAACTTGCCCATTGTTTCTCGAAATTGAAAACGCTGAACTGAAATGAGTTTTTTTTATTTGCTGTTAATGGGACTCAGTTTTTGAGAGGACAGTTTCACACACAAGTTTCTCTTGATCTCAGAAAGTAGCAATATTGACCTTTCCCACGAACCTAGCGAGGAAACGACTTTTCTTGTCAGACTGAAAGGGTCACATCAAATCACAACACCAGAGTTGACAAATCCTGACCATTTTAGCCGACTATGCTTTTATCGGAGAAGTGACTACCTTAAACAAGATACATTGTAAAGAAGACAGAATCTCTAACTCAAATACCATTTCGAATTACGACATGACATTTGAATAGAGAAGTGAAATAACTATTTCTGCGAACATTCTTTGTAAACTTTGATGAAGTTTCACATAGTTGTAAGATTCAACATTAAATTCTCATCATCAACAGGACGCCCATTTATTTACTCTGTAAAATGATTAGCCTGCCAAGAAACTTCCTTACCTAAATTTTTCACGGCCATACATTTAAAACTTTGTTATAACTATACGTTACAAACGTAGTCTTAAAGCGTAGAGTTAATTCCACAGAATTCATACTCTGTGACTGCGGCTGCCGGTGTTTAAATTGTTGTTTCATAACAACGATGCAGATAACACGCCCTTAGTTGTTTGCGGTAAACGAACCTTATAACTTGAGTGTCAAATTAAATTAAATGACTGGGCAGGGCATGGAGGTTTTTAAACTAACAATTAACCATTGTTGGACTGAAAGTCTTACTACCTATATATGTATTAATTGCTCCGTAATATGTAGAATTTTTGCAACAAAAATGTGTACTTGCCTTGGCAGGCTGGTATTAACACCTTACTGTGGTGGGTGTTCGATATCTTAGGCAAACATGATTTTTGTCACGTTTGAAGGGATTATTGACTAGAGTTTCGTCGTAGTACTAGAGCATATTCCTTAGAACACAATCACTAACCGTCGAAAAATGTCATTTTGTGTTTTATTTGGACTGGACTGAATAATCAGGTGCTTAAAGACACCACAATTATCGTTGATTGTATAAAATATATACCGGGCGGAGTTAATTCCAACTTAAACTCGTTGGAATGTGACTGGGTGAGAAAAAAGGCGGATTTGCGCTTCATAAACATCAGTGGGTATACTATTAAAAAAAATTGTTAGTTTTTGCGTGTGGGAAACCCACTTTACATTTGGCACTGCAGTTTTCTTACATTTATTTTGTGTTTTGACCGGGTAACGATGTAAGAAATATAAAGTACCTTCGTAGACTAATACTTCCACCACATTTTCTTCTTCTCCTGTAAATAATGGTGGACTATTCTATGTTTGTACCTCCGTGTACCATGTTTGACATGAAATCTACTTACTTTCGTGTTTGGAACCATTTGTACTGTCGCACTGCAGAAGTGAAGCAATATGATATGTACCTATTCTGACAAATTCGCTCATCCAAAAAATAAACTGTTTAGTTTCTGCGTCTTAGAAATAAGCGCACAACGATCAGGCTTATTGTTTGCTAGGATGCAACGAAAATAAAACTGAAATTACCACAATTTGTTCTCAAAAATTCGGAACTATGCCAGTTGGGAATTGTTCCCTCGAATTATAAGCCAATAACGAATAAATACGTCATTTCGCCGTCTTTTCATCCGAAATAATTCTTAGACAAGACCGACTGACGCCGTCTCTCTTGATATTTTATGCATGTTTTGAGATATCGTTCGATTGGTCTGGAGAATGTTGATTTCACTAAATATGGTGTGGGGGTGGTGGGGAACAATATAAGAGTTAATATGTTGTCTGAGGTGGGCGATGCCAAAGAATTAGTTACTCCTGGATGGACTGCTAGTACAACTCTGAAACCCATCTCTCACGTGAAAAAAGATGAGGGATGACTGTTTTTTGTCTATATGCTTACAAAGAATAACATCTAAATTAAGATCCTTGGATGATTTAGAAGATACGAGACACATCTTTTGATCTTGGCTTGCCGGGGGATTGTTTTCTTGAGATGAAAGGAAACGTTGCAGAAAATGGTAGAAAACATGACAGGTTGCTCATACTACGGTTGACTCGACTACAGGTTCCTCGCTCAGTGAGTTAACTAGTCTCAATTGTTAAGGAAATTACAAATTACTGTCTGAGGTAGACAGAATTGACCACAAAAATTGTATATGGTTTATATAAATGGGTTCCTCAGAAATAATTGCATACCGACTTATGATACCGAAGAAAGTCAGTTATGGAAAGCCTAAAAAACCAATGGCTAACTACTGAATTTGCGAGATTTTAATATTTGTTTTCCGAAAATTATAAACAGAAAAAATCTTTAAAAGTAGTGCCAGAAATTACAAATCTGTAAATATCTTGAAGATTTTCTTTACGAAAATCGTGACATTTCAAGTCTATATGCGGCTGAACCCGCCCAGTTTTTTGAATTTGAAGCTGTTCGAATCAGTTGAGCGTTTTATGACTACTCTACACCTCTACCGTCCAACCTTGTGCCAATTTTGAAATTAATTATAAAGTCAGTTTCATTATACACCGATTCGGTGTGAATTCGGGCGTAATGAAAAATAAATCAATGTCAGTTCCGTTGTTCTCAGCAAAATTTAGTAGGAACGTTGAGTTGAAGTACTATGCAATGTAAATTTCTCTCACAAGGAAACCAAATTGACCAGACCTCGGCAAAACGTTAAAGATTAGTCATTAGAACATACGGGTCAAGAATATGTATAGGTATTTTTGGAAGATAAGTTATTGGCAATTTTCTTTACGTGTCAGTAGAATTTGGTAGTTACAAAAGTTACAAAGAGCGATTAGTCGAAGTTTGATTGAAATTTGTGGAAACGAGTCGGCCATCTTTGTGCGCAGGACACTTGTTGTGACCCCTTATTTTGTGTTTCGCGACCATCCGGTTTTCTGGTTTCCTTGTAATTTGAAAAGGATTTCCAGAGTCACGCCTCACGCCTCCACGACGATGACGATGACGACGGTGTTATTGCTGGAGTAGTTGTCTCCGCCAAAATTATTGCTTTTTGTAAGTATGACGACTACTTACTTGGAAATCCGGTTCCAAGTTCCAAAGGAACAAAGGGAACCTGAACTCGTCCTATTTTCCACCAGTAACACCAAACCAAGTTTATGGGTTTGCATGTCATTATTTCATTTCATTACGGATTACATACCAGATTCAATTGTATGCATTTGCCCGATTCCAGACTCTCTTGTTGAAACAATGGATTGTTGGTTCTCTGTCAAGAATTCTTCCCACTGAAGTCCTTTGCCACAACACCAATCCACCTCAATACTTATGACAAACAAATATAATTTTAGTCGGAGGCGGTTGCACACGCTCACTTATTAAAGCTTGGCACAGTCATCAAACGAAATTAAAAACAATTCCATTTATAGAGAATCCACTTGTAAGTTTTGAATATTTTCCAAGAACTCAATTTTCGACTTGAATAATAGGCAAAAACAAACTGTTCCAGTGTGATTATACCAGTTCAGACTTAAGTTCAAAGAATTCTAATCGGATCCAGCATTTCAATTGGATTAAAATTTTGGTGCGTTTTAAGAATATTTGAAGAATGCGCTCTTTCAGAATTTTGAAACCCAGCCAATTTGTCTACCCATTATACACCGTCTAATCTGAGTAAGCTATATTTATAATGAACTGATTGGAGGAACCAATATTAGGTTTCAGTTTAGCCCACCTAATCAAATTATTCGTCTAGGATTATGCTTATGTGATACGGTTGACTACTTGAACCGATGAATAGACTCACCTGCCATGCTAATTATTCATGCTCTGTAATATCTGAAACTAATCGTAGGAGGCTTAATTTCTAGGCACTCGTAAATTTTGCTGAATTACATCCTGGGAAGCAAGCAAATCGACAGGCTTAGTCAGATTTAGAATAATAGCTCTAGTCTTTGAACTGTTTGCGTTTTATTATCAACTTATTCTTTTGATCAATTCCCCGACAAACAATTTCCATTCGGGACCTGATAAAGAAAGACCCTTGTCAACCCCATACTACTACGACACGTTTAATCCATCCAATTAAAACTTGAAGCCTCTAGTCGATAACACCTTATTATTATACTGGCACGGCAGCCCTTGCCCTGTCTCTATACTGTTGACTCGAACAATCAGGAAGTTTAATAACAACAGTTTAGTCTAATGGAGTTTTCCTTACGACTAGTGAGCGCGACATCTAACGTAATAATAGGCCATTTCATAAAATGTGTATCACACTTTTCCAAAGAACACAATTAACAACGTATGGGACACCCTGTGACAACTAATTTATAATCCACCCTGTGGCGGAGGACTAATTCCACAACTGACCCCACGTGACGGCATTAGGGTGAGCAGGTAATTTGAAGCCCAATGCTGTTGTGGGTTTAAATGAAGATCACTTTTTATTCAAAAATTGCTGGTGACTTCAAATTCTTATTACATTTTTGAGAAATATTCTCAGCCGTGCTCAGATGCATTTCTAAAGCAATCATGTCAAAATTATTTCTCCAGCTTTACTGGTTCTGTCTGTCTGAGGGCAGACAGACAGACAAAGATTTCTTCAACGTTATTGTGTGCGATGGTATCATTGCAGAAGAGTCAGCTCATGATCTTGACTGTTCGCCACTGATGACTGCACGATACGGAAAGACCCGGTGTAGGTTTATTCGCATAACGTTTTCCTTTACCCCAAGGCACCTTTCCGGAACCTACCACAATTTAAATGCGGGGGAGCATTGATCATCGAGTCGCCTGTAATCTTGAGATAGACAGAATTCAAATTGATATGTCCTGATTACAAGAATAAAGTCGTGCGTGAACGGTAACTAAGAAACCAATTTCGAGTCTACAGGACACTCTATTCGTGGGCTAATGACGCAGTTCCATTCCAACCTTTGTATTCATTATTCGTTCTCCCGCACAATCATCTTGTTTGTTTCAATTCTCCTTATGAAAGCTGTTTTGTTACATTTCCCCGAATACAGTATCACAAAATGCCAATTATTATAAATAATTCATACCCTTATCATTTCTTCCGACTCCGTGATTACAAGAGAGAATATTTTGTGTCACTCGATCATCCTTCGAGTGGGTTGAAAGTGCATAGATGACTAGTCATGAAAGACAAATTGTGACGGACGTGGCCAACTTTCCGAATGTGACGCACCGGGCCTATGTCTAATAAAAGGTTAAATGGATAGCTAGCTGGTTCACCTTCGGATATTTGCTAAATGAAAGATCATATTTCATTGGAAAAACTTTTTTTATCACATTGTCAACCGAATCATAAAACCACCACTTTTCTTATAAAAAATTACGGTGATGATTGGTTTATGTAAAACGTGGATAGTTTCGCTGTTCAAGTTGCGTTGTATATTATGATTTATTAAACTCTCGCTCCATTATCTCTGATTACTGATTTGAATGGAACACCCTTCTGAAAATAACCTATTTCGATGGGTTAATATGCTTCCATTTTTCTTTGCTTCTACATCCTGGTTCATAAATTTAGCTCGTACTCGAGTGTGCAAAATTTTGAAATTCATCCGAGTCAGCTGATGTGGATGATAGGGTGGTCGCTATACCCCATGGCACTTCCAATATCTATGTTAGATATCTACGATAGTAAAGATATATTTGGAAATTGTATTGACTTACAAGGTACACTCCTGAGGTACCCCCCCCCCAAATGATGAATCCGATTTTTTTTGTCAAAGTGAAATTCTAATTCTAACCCACAAGAGGTCATCAAAGGTCAAATCTGGAGGAAATACACGTGTGTTAATGGGTGGGACTTGGGGAGGCCAGAGGAGGCTTTCTACATGAAAGTGAAAATACAGCCGCTGGCCTCCCCAAGTCCCACCCATTAACCCACGTGTATTTCCTCTGGATTTGACCTTTGATGACCTCTTGCGGGTTAGAATTTCACTTTGACAAGAAAATGTTTTTGGATTCATCGTTTGGGTGACCCAAGTTAAGTTACCCAAAAAGTTGGGTTCGCTTGCTGAACGCAGGGAGCACCTCACGAGTGTACCTTGTTAGATCAAACGTTTTATGTGAACGAGGAGTTAATTTTGGGAGAATTCGTGGTAAGTAAAAAAAGAAATAATTCCAAAATAGACCACCGACAATAAATATATTCGAGAATGTTGAAAGTCTTATGTAGAACTAGCTGAGTAAATAATAATTGGCTCAATGCAGCAATTTCTCTGGATTCTGGATGAATTTCGTCAAAGCAAGAAATAATTAGAAAATAAAGGACCGGCCATAAAATAACTCTATTATAGAGTTTATATCAGATAATGTCAACGACAGAGCAACCCTCAGACGTTTAGCTTCGTCGAATTTTGCTGGATTTTGCAATCGTGATGAAGACCAATAAACGTTCAGAATTGTGAACTCTGCACTTTACGACTTTACCTATGACATTAGCCTTATTAATTATAAATACGTCCTAACAGTCAGTAGGTACCTCGGAATTTGATTATCGGACGGACTGCGAGGAATCGAACTGTCAACTCGTTCGTAAATGACAGTTTCGGATTTCGTTGACTCGACAATTTTAATATCGTTTCCATTTGATCATTCCGTCGAATGTGTCCTTGCGACCTTGGGTGTACTAATCGGATAATATTTCTTACCTTCTTACAGGAGTTGTGACTCTTTCTCATTTCTTTTTGACTTGACTATACATAATATCATCATTTCAATTCCAGCCACAGCGTAAAAAGTGAAATGAAATCATATGAACTGGCATGTCGTGAAAATGCGACAGTCTTAGAAAAAATAAGGGGAAGCGGAGTTGATCATGAGAAAGTATATTCGGATAAAATTTAACGAGTCGTTCCTTTCCACACCCGCAACTGGAGACATAAACCTTTAGTAGAGTGCATTCTCGAATTGGTTTGAACGTGAAGACCAGGCCCAGGCGGTGTATCATTTGAACCAAGAAATCCAAACCCAGGAGTGTATAATATTATGATGTAGTGGGATACGCATGTTACGGTCCAGGGTTCATTTTGCCACCAATTTCACTTGGACTAGAACAAATTCACATTGTCTAGGGCTAAATCCACATTGTCTTGGACGAGATGCATAAGGTCGCGACTCCGGATGTGTCGACTTGCAAAACCTAAGCTAATTTTTTGCATTACGTATATGTTTAGTAATGCAGTAACCGTAACTTTTCTTCTGGAGTTTGTCTTTACTACCAAAGGTATATTCCCTAGGCCATATTGAAACCAAACCCATTCACTTACGAAATATGCAAGGATGTTTTAATGGCTTAACGGTGAAAGTCAATTAATGACAGTATTTCTAACAAAATGGCAAAGTCTTCATGTCTCTATTAAGAATGTCTAAAAAAATACGATGGACGGTAACATGTTCATAATAAAAATCTGGGAATTGACAGTGCACTGGATGGAAAATACATTGGAAGCGGAGCGTATTCACATTTCACCTCGAAATTGACTTTGGAATAAATTTTGGGAGAAAGCAGACGGGATGAGGCATATGGCTGCATTGCATACATATCAAATTCGCCCGCACTAAAAATCTGAACATTTCACACTTCGTCGAAGAATAATGCTGACAAGGGTAACAGATTGAGTTTCAATTCAGAATGCACGAACGGAGTGCATTTGCATTGAAAACCGTTACAGCGATCCGACTACTAGCGAGTTTGTAAAAAAAGGAAACCGCAAACTATATCTCGTTTTTTCGTATTTCCTATCACTTTTTGTGTATTGTCCTTCCGACCTTGCCTGTAATTGACTGGCGTGTAAAATGAACAGAAAATCTCATTAAGTGGATGGAACTAACAAGCTGACGCTGAAATTCGGGTTTCAGAAAGGATTGTAAAATGTAGTAAGTGAGATTCTGATTGAAAATGCATTAACTGCAGGGGTCTCGCGAAATACTCGTATTTAAAATATATTATGTATGTATTGGAAACAATTCTGTCCGATTTAGTAGCAAAATTTAAAAACTGACAGAGGGCATTGTAAACTTGTATGCTGACGCTGGCGTTGAAAATAGGTGGATATTCAATAGTATTTCGTAAATCATTTATGAGCGAGCACAACGACTGGAATGGATATAAGACTTGGACATGAAAGAATGACAAAATTCGACATGTCGTTAAACCAAACATCGAAGAAAGTGAGATTTTTTTATTCTCTGTCCAACTATCACGCGACAGCTTGGGAGACAAGTTTTCGTCGAATAGTAAATTGCGAACTTGTGCTTCTTTCCATAAGAGAAACGGATGCTTCGACAAGAAGTACGTGGGTTGTAATATTGAATGACTTAATTCCGTAAATTACACAACCTTATGTCGGCGCTAGCATGTAAAATGGTACACGAATTTTCCAACCTCAGTAAAATCTACAACCGCAATCTTAAAATCTTTACGTCTTGCGTCGTCAGAAGTAGAAATAATTTTTTTTGCAGTACCGAAGCACAGAAAGCGATGTCAAGTAATTTAATTCTGTTGTTTTATGATGGGCGATAACATAAAGGACGTAGTAGAGATATGCGTTCCTTCCTATCCTCGTCGGCCTTGCCTTTGTTGTATATTTCCCCGGAGAAAGGTGCACTGTGGGGTTTACACTAGTAAACCCAATTTGCATATTTAAAAAATCTTGGTCACACAGACAAGGAAGAACGCGTCCGGAATTACGTAGAAAAGTATGACAGGAAATAAATTGGGTGAGTGGAAAATCGTGCCCCTGCTTGGCCTGAGTTTAACTGACAAGGGACCGTGTCCGGTTGTAAAATTATTAAACTGTCAAACCATAGTTCCAGTTTCTTCATCCCAAATGTAGTTTTAGGAGGCACTTAAAACCATTCAATTATTTTCCACGGTCCGTGCATAAATGCAAAATATAATAGAGAAATCTGAAGACTATCTGGCGCTGATCTAAATTTCGAATTCAGATGTCGTGTTGATATGAATTTTTGCATCTGAAGAATATACCTTGTGAATAGAAAGTATGCCAGACATAGTTTTCACAGACCAAAAATACAAAAGAAAGTTTTCTTTGGAAAGCCCGATCCAAGCTTAATTTTTCTACTGCCGTCTTTTCTCCAATTTATTTCATTGCATTGGAATGGATTCCTTTCTAACTTTCCCCTTACTTGCATCTCCCAAACTTTTAAGCTACCACTCGTATGACCATTCAACAAAATTCTATTTTAATTAAAAAAAACCAACTAAAATTAATTATCCTACTTGCATTTTAACGTGCCCACGCAAGGATATTGTTAGATGGGCAAATTATATCGTACATTTCTTTCCGGGTAAAATTATTAACTTCAACCAGAACCCGGCCGGGACAGACTTGGAAGAATGAGTCAATTGGCTTCCCATGCTGTTAGTGAACTCGGAAATTAATTGAGTTATATAAATGACAAATTCATTTATTGAATTAACTGAACGGAGACAAGTTGCGCTGCGGGAAATGAAGCTTTCCAGGAAAAATTGATTATACGAATTACCACAAAGATGAAAGGCCAAAAAGCATTCTTTTAATAAACGTTCTGACCATATCTGTCTGTTTAACAGTCACAATAATTGCTGCCAGTTAAAATTAAATTCCTGGTAATTAAAGTGTCAGCGATCTTCGTACTCCCACGACTTTGTTACTTCTCCCACTCCAATTCTTGTTTTCTAACGGATGCAAGTGTAATTCAAAGGGTAAAATTCCATTCTCGTTGTGATTCCACAAATTAATGTGCAAGGTAGAATCTGCTGTGTGAGGGATTTTTTATTGTAATCCAATTACACAGCAGCACCAGATGCTCCTCCGAGAACCTGCCTTCCTAAGCCTAAACCTCACAAAATGGGCCTAATTTTGGCCCTTTCACCTTTACATAATCCGATCATACAAGTTCGAGTGTAAATTATATTCCGCCATGGATTTAATTCAATTTGGCTCTACAATAATCCAGTATTATGATTTTATGAATTAGTTTACTGGGGAGAAGAGAAATACCACATCTGACAAGGAACCGTGTTGTGATGTTAAATTCATATTTAGCTTCAGCCGTATTATTCTCGTTCCATCTCTATGTATGTATTTTTTGTCGAATCCGTCGTACCGCCACCACGTGTGCATATAATGAGTTACATAAATATTAATATGTAGTTGAAATGTTGAACTCGAATATTTTAAATTGATCCAGATAACGATATGACTCCCAATGTTTGGAAAACGTAGCCTGGCCGGAGTTTCACACTCGGAAACTATTCCTTGTGAAGAGAATGAGTGACTACCCAATTTGGATATTTCTTTACAAAGTCAGAGATGACCTTTAAGAATTTGACCTCGTGTCAGAAGAAAAAATTGTATTGTCATTGTCAACCATACTGGCCACATAAAAAGATTGGTCTGGTCTTTGAGTAGCCGAGTGAAGGAAATCTGTGATAATGATTTCGTTGGCAGTAGTGTTTTGTTCATCCTTCTACTCGAGGACCCATTAGTTGAGCTTCTGGTGGAAATGAAAGAAATGTCGAAAGGAAAAAAGAAGAAAGGAAAAAAAAAAATGAAAGACGAGAGTATGTTCCGGCAAGGCGTCTGCTTGTCAAGGAGAGTAAATGAAACTTTTTATTACGGACCAAGGCCGGAACTGAACCGATGGAGTGTGAACCATGTAATTACTTTTACTCACAAGGTGAAAGTCTGTGAAAACTGATTTTGGATCATATCCGATGAGGATGTCGTATTTTTTACCGTTCATGCAAATCAAATTTACGGACATTGAAAATGCGTTCGAATTATAATTCGTATAATCGGGAGAATGCATTGAAATCAAAGAATGGATATTTGGGGCATATGAATTTATATTCTTGATCTTTACCAGTTTTCTCTAAAAAGAATGTTCCAATTTCTAAAACAAATTCCACCTAGAAATTTCCAACATCCTGGTAAATTAAAATTCGTTCATCTCCAGTTGATACTTCTACTCGTCGTCATCAAATCATGAGCTGATTCGTCCGAAGCAACCAGGTTCAGCGACATGAGCATCGTTAGGTTAAAATTCGAACACAAGTTTAGGGTTAGCATCTCTAATCTGAGTCAAAGTTGTTCAAAGTTTAATTTCTAAATTCTGAAATGATACTTCCTCAAATCTAGGTCCTCATTATCACGGCAGCTGTACTTGTTTTGTGACTGTACTTTGGTTTTTGTTCTTTTCCTGGTTGATGAACTAATGCCTCGAGCGACACAATTTTTAAAGCTCCAGAGTTCTTGAAAATAATTAGCTGAAAAGAACATGAAGTGAAAGCGTGAAAAAAATAGTTCATGTTCTCCTCGGGCTTGTTGAAAGTGAACTTCATTCCGCTGGAAACGAATCCTTTTATTAATTCGAGTGCATTTACTTACGCTTGAATTAGTAATGTAACTTTTTTACGACATATTTGTTGGTACTTTTGCTTATGTTTCACTCTGATTTTGTATTTCCTGAAGCGCTACAAGTCTCTAAAATGTTTGTTCTTCTTTATTTTCAGATGCGGAGAGGGGGAATTTTGGGCCATGGTCAATGTGCAAAGATGTCGGCTACGGTCGTCAGGTGTGTGGAGCACATGTGGCGAGTTTCAAGCCCAGTTGTAAGTCTATTATTTTCTTTTTTGTTTCCTTAAATTCTAAAAAGTGTCTGGAATTGTCAAGTTTTTTTGAACGTTATTTAGAATCTCACTTCCGGACCTATATTCATTTTTAGTTCATGTACGAAAGTGGCTTGTGGTGATGGATGATACATTCTTCTCAGTCCAATTTTCATTCTCTCACAAAGCTCATCTAAATTTTTTACACAACATTGCATCCTGAGTTCCCGGAAATAGGGATTTTGTTTTCCTAGGTTCAAACGTTTATCAGTTGACCAAGAAACATGGGAAGAATTCCGACATGATGGATGATGATGCACACTCCTGTCCAATACATACATTTACGACCATTTTATCTAAACAACATTCGAGACAAAATAAACCAAGTGGAATCAGCTTTGTCAGAAATGGAAAGCTAATCAGTTATCTGTGACAATTCTTTCGAGAGGAAAAAGGATTCAGAGAAACGGCTGATCCTCTTTATAGAATTGTCAAAAGTTATTCTGATGTGATCTCAAAAGCAATCTTTTGAATTTCAAAAACGAACAGCTTATGTTTCCAACCCACTCTGTGTCCATTTCGAGCAGATATTTTTAACTTGAATTTGTACTTATGTTTGCCGGATGGTAATACTCATTTGACTCCTGACCGACCTGACCAGATGCCGTCTTTGCACTCGGCACGTAGAATGCAAATTCCAGTGCTAATTAATTTACGATCAAATAATTTCAAGGGAAATAATTTTCCGAGATCTGTATGACTCTACGAATAGCTTATTGTTAGTATATTCTCATGTCTATTAGGTTTCTGTCACCTGGTTTCACTCCATAGTGCCCAAAACCACCATTATGTTGAAATATACAATGGGTAATAACAACAAAGCCTTTGGAGGTGAAATCCGAGTTAGTTGACATAATTTAATTAAGGGTCCATTGAAAAGAATCGTGAAGATATAAACACGATGTCAGGGTGGTAGTGGATTACTGGGAAAGCAAAATTGGCACTCCTATATTACCTTGTAGCTTGAGGACATTTGGAATTCTTTTCAGGATGAGAAGAGTTTGTTGTTGAGTTGGAAGTGCGTCGCAGGTTCTCAAAAGAAAGTTCCATCCTATTTGATGTTCAGAGTTTTCATGTTCAGTTGTATGGATGACACGACTCCTCCAGTCCTCACAGCTTCATTGGTCAAGGCTCTTAAACCCACGAATCTCATGAATCCCATCAACATGGCTGAGTGAGAATTCCAAGGAGTTGTTCGCCCCCAATATTATATCTTCACTCCAATCCAGTCCTTTCTCCACTTTCCCCGCCGCAGAAAGTCTCAAAAGGGAAAGCAATAATACAATGCCCAATTCATATCATCGGACTAAATGTTCGCGCTGGTCAATTTTATCCCCTGATCACCAGAAGTGCAAAGATTTCCGATTCAGTCAGATACTTCAGAAGTACTCACATTATGACGACTTTTTACAAAAACCTCACGAGTACAATATTTTAATAAATAAATCAACTCAAATGTGGTCTGGTTACTTTTTTGCATTCCAATACTGTCCCTTGTCAAACTTGTTGCTTATCTGTGCTCTTGCACTCACAATGCTTGCAAGTAGGCTGGTCTTCCTTGAGTGACAGCCACAGTAGGCAGTACACATTTCATAGAGAAAATATCCTGAGAGAAAATTTGATTTTTCTTCGTAGCTGAATGAGGATGGCGTACTGGTGGTCTGGCGATAGTATATGATGAATTGGTTTTCTTTGTGAGGGAGGATCTTTGTAAGATTTCTTAAAAATATCGGCTGAATGGATGAACGAAGAGACGGATGTCAGCGGCATAATATTACTAATGTCAGAACTATCCTAGTTCGTTTCTCAGGATCCATTCAAAACAATAATAAACCCACGTTTATCTTCATGTTCGACTTCGACGACGGAAATAGTTTATTGAAATATTTCAAATTAGTTTTTATCGGACTATGACTACACGGACGGAATTCTCATTCAGCTTATTCTTATTTTTGTGTTTAGCCAACCTTAAAAATTCCTTTACAATTTACCTTTGGATTTTGTGCAAGAGGTATTTCATTTTTCAGAAATTCTATTTCATGAAACTGGAAGGTTCTTAGGGTTTGGAACTATTGAAATATCCTTCGACGATTTTCTTGGGCTCTATTTATTCCCTTTATAAAATTTGATTTCATGGTTGAGGTTTTCGTGGGGGATTTGCTATAAAATATTCAAAATTAGGGGTTCTATATTGAAAATTACATAGCGGTGAAAATTTTGGAGAAAGTGGTTTCTTGCTTAACACTGTGGGTACGTTTGGAATGCAGTAAAACATTTTATGTTTATATTGGACGATGGGGAATTCTGAGAATGTCCTTCCGGGCTTTCTCTTTGCTTACAACAATACTCAAAGGCCACTTGAAAATGCAGTAATTCTTCCTTCCTGGAATTTTTGTAACTTAATTTTGCTTACGTATTTCACTCGGATTACATAATTCTTTCTACAATGACGACCATGCAGGAATGCATGTTTGAACGAATCTCACGTTGGATGAACACTGTTTCCGAGAATTTCAAGTTTCTTAAACGTTCGAGTGTCTGGAAATACAGTTTACGGTCTACAAAATTGTAGCTTTTAAACATGCAACAATCTTTATGAAAGTTTTGCGATAATTGAATAAGCGTGAGTTCCAAATTTTTTTTCCAACTTTTTGCTAAAGCTCATATTTAATTTTTATCAATGGATAAATCCAGGAATCGTATTTCTGACATGACTCTTCCTGAACTTCCTGATAGTCTGACTAATAAGTCTGACTTTTTCTCCATCAGGTCAAAAGCTGTTTTTCAAAACAGCTAAAGTTTATGACCTGGACTTGTCGCTATAACTTATTGCAAAGTTTGAGTTCAAAGTTTAAGTCCCTGTAGTTCATTTCCCCCAAACGCTGTCAAGTGTAATGTTATTTATCCGCGTTTTATAGAAAAAGTGTTCCCCAGATGGTCCCTTTTGGTCTATTTTCTCCATGCTAGGTCTAGTCGTATAACTGGTTTACTCTAGTTTAAGTGGTGTCCGTTTCCTTGTCGTAAGTGTGGAAGTAGTGTTGCAATGCGGCTCTCGATTTTCTACTTTCTACGGCTACGAAGAGTGTAATCTGGAAGGAAGGGTCGGAGTAAAGAAAAGAACATTGTATGTATCGATCTTCGTTCGCGGTGACGACCAGAATGAAATTCTTCTTGAACGGGAGAATGATCTTGAGTGAAAGGATAGAAAGTAGAAAAAGGAAAAAGACAACGACATTCTCCAAAGAAAATAAACTGTAACGTACATTTAGCTCTCCAATCCAAAATAGTGGAAATCGAAGGAACATTTTTTTGAGAATATCGTCAAAATACCCCGTTCAGACTTAGTCAAATACAAAATGCCTCGTTGTTTTGATCATTCCAGGAATGTAGAGCATTCCAATTGTTTTGCAAATATACCGAATGATAAAATCTTCCGCGGTCCCCAAGAATCCCGCTTTCCATAAACATATATCCAATTACGCCAACCACTTTGGGAACTATTTACATAATGTATGCATTTCTTGGGATCTACGTATTTCTGGATTCTAGAAGTGGAAGCTCAAGCCAAAACAAACGCGAGTCAATGGAAGCTTATTTGCGGCGTAATAGAGCGACGTGCTTCCTGGAGATCGCGTGTCTAAATACATATATGAGTGACTCATCGTCGCGTCGAGTGGAACTGAGATTTGGCGTGGCGTGGGTGGCTATCGTAAATAGTTTTTGTTTTTTGGCAAAGTTCATTCTCTCATTTTCAGTTTTATCTATTCCGTGCATCCCAAACGGTCATAACGCCGTGTATCAGATTTTCTGATGTCAGTAGATGGCGTTACAGTGAAATCGGTTCCAGCCCAACGGAATTGGACCACAAAAATGTGATATTGGGGTGTAGGTAGTCGCGAGTTACGCACAAAAGTTGATATGGCGTAAAGTTAATTATGGTGTCACAATGCCCGATTGCATTGGCCCGTCTTATGGTCGCATAGCTCAGGTGGTACATTTCGTAATACCATCTCTCTTGTGTTAATCACCGTTTTCAAAAAAAATCATATCATCATAAAATGTTCGAAGCTGATTTTCAAAACGGTTTACCTTCAGATTTGCATACTTCAGCCTCACAATCTCTTATCATTTGCCAATTTGACCCAGTTTTCTCTAATTGTTTGCCGAAAATTCCTCGCTTGGCTTTAAATCTTTTAGCCTAGGTCGAAATGGTGACAGTCGTTGAACTCTTATGAATTATTTGACGAGGAGAATATTTTGGAGAATTTCGCAAATTCTTTCAACCTATGTGACGGCACATACATGAATGTAGTACACATGGTTGTAAATGTTTGGCCTTCCGGGTACAAAACCTTACGATTCGAGTAATTCCTTTGTACGAGGGTCTCAGAAAACCCTTCTGCCTCAGTTATTACAATATATCAAAACTTTTACTCTTAGACCTACATATTTTCCTCTTCAATTTTTCATTAGATTCCTCCGCTTCCTTGGACAGCCACCGGGCTCTTTCTGGAATGTGAACGGAATTATATCTCACATCAGATCTGTGACAAGTTTGAGTTTGTAGGCCTACGGCAGTCGGTTATGTTCTAACCGAACTTAGCATTCTGTTTGTTTTATACTGTGTATGCTGTTTTTACGCATTTTTGAGATAATTAGTGGTAAATAGAGCATATAACTCCTACGAAATTGTGTGCGTTTCATTAATTCTCTGGAAGTTTTCAACAAGTTCATTCACGCGGATGTTCTCAATGAACAGCGCTCTAGTAAGAATTGTTGATACAAAATGTATTTACTGGAATTTGTAAATAATTATTATTTTTGGTGAGTATAATTACATGTTCAAATAATTCTACCCTGCGTCGACCTCTAGATGCACAGTCACCGTTTTTCAATTCTAGTGGTTATTTTTTTAATTATTATCATTTGAAAATACATGCGTTAGTATTTGAATTCGAATATGAATTCATTTTTCCTAAATACCTTGCAAAAAATTATAAAATGAATCGGTTTATTTTTCTGTGTCAATTTAATTCGGAACTAATGTTTTTAAATGTCTCAAACCTGCGTAATGTGGTTTCCAATTTCTTAGAATAACCCATAATATTTTGATAATATTTGTTAAAGTTGTGCTTTTGACTTCTTTTGATCTTAACCAGAGATTAGTGGTTAGGCTAAAAATTTTATTTTTTCTCTTTCCCAGGCCATCCTGAAATGTTTTGACGTCAAGTTTGATGGCTAAGATTGCATTTCCTTCTTTGCCTCGTATCTGGAATCAAATTCCACAACTCTGTGAGATCATGTCATTTTTAAGGAATGGATTACTAACCAGAACAGCTAGGTTATATCCCCAGGGGTGTCGGATAGGGAGGTTTTGTACGAACATGGTCTGGTGATTTACATTTACATTATGTATTGAGATTGAGTTCAGAGGATAAGATTTCTTTTCAGAGGAGTAATTGGAGTTCCAGACTCGTAGAATTTCCTATTACAAAGAGAAAGTAATGGGGTTTTAGTCCAGGCGTTCAACCAGTAGTCCGTGCAACAAGAAAGTGGCGGAACAATTCATCCTCCTCTTGTTTTTAAATAAAGCAATGAGCCCAATGAGCATTTTCCCCAGTTTCTTGTTTACCAATCAACAGTCTAACCCTGTTATTGTTAACGTTGTTAAATTCTCGAGCATTTAATATTTGAGAATATTCTCGAGAATATTCCCGAGAATATTCTCAAATCCTG
>JAQFYE010000837.1:0-28801 GCA_034694305.1 Protaphorura glebata | reverse complement strand
AAAAGTAAACTCCATTTTTGTACTCCAAACAGCGAAGCCAGAAACCACAACCTGAAAAATCTCTCAAATGGGGCCCAAGCGCCCATAAGAAGTGGCTAAGGTCCTTTGAAAATTTTTGAGAATCTCGCGCGTAATTAAATGTTGAACAAAATGGCTATCTCACTTTTCAGATAAAGTTAAAATTGAGGAAATTAAGACGAATAGTAGTTTGGCTTTGGACCACCCTGTACACCATTTTACCTCCCCCCTGAAATAACCTCTGGGTAGCCCAAAATTGAAGAATGAATAAATAGGAACCTTATAAGCACGGGATCGGATCCTATGATTCCTTTGCAGTTCAATTTGCAATGTGAAATAACAATAGGTTATAAATACCAAACCACCATCATTCTTCTCCGTCTTTAGCCAATGACAAAGCGTCGTTTATTTTACATTCCACAGATTTTGAATGAGATAATGATGTGAAGCTCGTTCCATAAGCGCCCGTCTCTTTTTAAGCATTCATTTTAAGCTATGGCGCTTTCAAATTCTATCTCTCTTGGGTTATTTTATCAAAGTCGCACACCGTAACACAAATATTAGTCGCATTTTTGCATACAATTTTGGGACACCCGAAATTTTAATAAATAATTGCACAATTATGCATGAAATATAAGAATAACCTTATTTCATACTCTAACCGGATTTAGTGAAAATTAGGATGTCGATAATGAGGATTTCCGAATTAACGCCAGGAAGCTCGCAAAGTGAATTTCGTTGGCATTTTCAGGAAACAACAATTAACTTAAGACGTCCAAAATAAACTTCATTATTTGAATCTACCCAATTTTGCACAAACGAATTTTCAAAGACCGCGTAAAAATTGATGGCATCCTGTTCCCGCAATTTTAATTTTGAATTACAAGGGACGCAAACTTGACGTTACCTGGATAATATGAATTTGGGCCTGAGAGCCAAGGTTAAAAACCAAGGATTTAAGGATTTTGAACTGAAGAGGTCTAATTGTAATTTTTTTAATTGTTTTTTTTTTGCAGTTGAGTTGTCCCAACTGTGTAAAGGTCAATTCCCACCACAAATGCACCGAAAGATTGACGGAGCGATGATTATTTCTAAGAATGAGAAAAATTTGGACTGTTCCGTCACATTTGCAGCAGAGTACGTGTCACAAAAGTTCCTCATTCGCTTTGAAGAGTTTCACATGGAATGTGGTGATCAACTTAATATCTACGACTCAGCCAATCCCATCGGAACTGCCAGGGTAATGTATTTCTTACTTTTTTGACCTTAATTTACTTTTTTTTTCTTCATATCCAAATCGCCATCTCGTGCTGTGGCTGTAAGTCGTTATTCTCACGTACACTTACACACGTACACGTACACCCACACATGTAAAAAAAGAGAAATCCCATTGATTACGTAATCAAATGAGTGTGACCCCGCCCAAATAGTATTTACGATGTTTACTAATCGAGTTTGCGTGCATGAAATGTGACGACCAAAACTTAATCGTGTCAATGGCTAATATTTTACCTCGACAAGGAAACGTCACTTTCAACGCCAGTCAAAATATTCAAGTCACAAATCTAATGCTCCGCCTTCTCTCTGTCCTCTGTCACTTTTCATACTCAAATTAATTAATTAATCAAGAATTCTACTAATTAATTTCAAACTTGGGACTCGTTATATTTTTGGTCGGATCGGATGGCTCAAGTCTAACTAAATTCGCCTAATGGATATTTATCCACATTTCCCAGAATTTAATTATAAAAAAAGCTCCAAAATTTTGGCATGCAAATTTTTCCTTAAATTTTACAAAAAATTTCAAATTTTTTCAAGAAATTGAATTTCAACATAAATTTTTCCTTGAATTTTACAAAAGATGTCCAATCATTTCAAGAAATTGAAGTTTGACGTAAACTTTTCCTTGAATTTTACAGAATATGTCTAATTTATTCAAGAAATTGAATTTTGACGTAAATTTTTCTTTGAATATTACAATAAATGTCAAAATTTTTCAAGAAATTGAATTTTGACGCAAATTTTTCTTTGAATATTACAATAAATGTCCAATTTTTTCAAGCAATTGAATTTTGCAAAAAATGTCAATTTTTTTTTCAAGGAAGTGCATTTTGGCGTGTAAATTTTTCTTGAATTTTACATAGAAATGTCAATTTTTTTTTCAGGAAAATGAATTTTAATTTTGTCGTGTTTCTGATTCCAGGTCGAGCTGAACTGTCGATACTTACGTCCAGAAGACATTGGAGTAATTCGGACACGCGGTCATTTTGTAACACTCCGATTTATAACAGATAATTGGGGCACTGCCGCCCGTCGCTTCACCGTCATCCTCACGGCCTACAAGGAGCCAGGTAAATAATTAAATAAATAAAATACGACGTAATTTCCCACGTACATTTCTGCGACGCAATACAAAAATTTTCCTTCGGTTCTCCATTACATCTTAAGACATGTTTTTTTCCCTCAAGGGTTCTTCAATCTTTGTCTAATTCCTCGGAGGTTTCCTTTGATCATGAATATTAATAATCTTAGGGTAATTTGACAACTTTTCTACTAGGTAAGCTCATACTGTCCAAACAAAAAAATTTGTTGTGTAACTTGAGTCTTGGAGTAAGTGGTTCGATTCCTATTTTCTTTAGATTGTGGTAGTATGAACCTACCTGGTGAGAGAGCGTTGTAGAGTGGTCTTGTATAAGCCGAAGGCACTGGTTCCACTACTGCGTGCTTACTTGAATTAGAACAATCTCTATTCCCTAATCAGTAAGAGTGAAAGTAAAATAGGTCGGGTCGGGTCGGTTTCATTTAAAATTCTTAGGAAGAAAAGATAAGAGGAAGTTCAAACAAGATAAGAATCCCTACTGCCAACAAATTGGCACAACCGGGAACCCTAACAATATGAGTGCAAATTTGATTTAATTTTTATGCACAGCACGCGCATCCATAATTTCTATCACCCCGCGTCAATTTGTGTCATCAAGTCCAAAAATTTAGTGCTTAGTACTAAGCATTTAAATTTATTTTATGCTAATTATGGCCCATATTTTATTCTAATTGAAAATCATGCGAATTAAATTAAACTTGTGCAGAAAAAGTCAAGGAGAGCAGTAAGGTACTATCGAGCATGTGAACTATGCGGACTAGGCCAGAAATGATCCATGGTAAAGAAAAACCTCTTTAAAGCCGTCCCTTTAAGATTGAGCAACTTTTGTTTAAAAATAGAGTATTTTGGCCCAGAAAGTGAGGTAAATGTGGTAAGTTCATGCGATTTGACAGGCTTTGTTCTCGTGAATAGTGATATTTTTGAAATACTTTGTGTAATTTATGGATGAGAGGTGGTTGGACAGAGGAAGGCAATTAGAGGGTTCTTTGGTGGTGAGTCGGGGACTGAGGATGATGAGGATTATGGTCACATGACTATGCAAATTGCAAGGCGGATTAGGACTGCGGAGGGATGAAAGGCCGCACTTAGGGAATAAGGCCAGACCATCCGCATTAACTCTATTACTTTGTTCAAAATAATCATGTCATGGTTTTTAATAGACAAAGTACAGACGTGAGGGAGAAAGTACAGGGAAGTTCATAATAATTCACCCTATATATTCGTATTCCCAGGGTACTTTTTGGTTAACATTCATATTTGCTACTGTCTATGCAAAATTGTCAGAAAAAACCACGGAATGTATTTCACACATAAAAAGTCGTGAGGTCACCCGAGTTAGATGACGGAATTGTTTACGAACCACCCTGTAGATGACACTACTGTATAATGTTACACTTTTCAAAATTTCATTGAGCATTTGATGAGTGTTATGAACCACCCTGTAGAAATCCGTGGAGAAAGTAAAAGCAAAAGAGAAAGTAGAAAGTTTACAGATAGATTTTCTCCATTATCCAGATATTTGCGCCAAAATCTACCATGTATACCAAAATTTCAGTCAAGGTTGTGAACTAAGTTTTGAACCACCCTGGAGAAAGCAAAAGAGGAGAAAGTAAAAATGAGAGAGAAAGTAGAAAAGATAATAAAAAGCTCTTTGCCTTTTTATTTTGGAAGCGTCTGGGGAGAAAGGAGTGAGAATTGAGGTGATGAGAGATGAGAGATGAGACTCATTAGTCATTAGTGTCAGGTTCAAGGGATCAACCGCCGAACAAAACCAAACTATTATAATATTCACCCACATTCTGGTCTTAGTCCTAAGTCCCTATAGGGATTGACTAAAACCATGATTTATTTCACCAACAACCCACCAGGAATATCAAATTTTCATGATTTTGTTGTCTAAATGCAAAATGGAAAAAGAATATCAGATTCTAAACCGGTTTCTGACTATGAAATTCACAATTTTAGTTTTACAAGTATGTCTCAACCTACATTTGCGATTCATTTTTTAAAATTTTGAATTTTGATTCGAAATTTGTTTTACAAATTTGAGGGAGACATTTTTATTTGGTAACGACTGAAAATCGTCCCTTGTGCACAGCATCGCGTCCTTTTAAGAAATGCGGGATTATTTGAGTGTATTTACATAAGCTGAGCGCGAGCTCTAGCCCTGTGTTTAAATTTGAGCTTATTTTCTGTTTGTTTATTCTAAGGGTAAAAACCTGAAAGAAAAATTAGCTCAAAAAATAATTCTTTTCCCGGGAAGGAAGGAATCATATTCGAGAAAAATGATGGATTTGTTGTTGTAACGAAACGACGCGGGACTCTTTCCTCCAAGGAATTCTGTTTTTGTTTTCTTTTTCATCTCTGCCACGATTCCCTCTCGGCGAAAAATAAAATATTTTTGTAAGAAGGATTCAATTTTAATTGTTTTTCTTTCATTTGTATTCACAGCCCAAGGATGTCAAAACGCCTTCTTTTGCAGTCAAGATAATATCTGTATCTCCAATCGGTTGCTCTGTGACGATGTTCATAACTGTAAAAATGGAGCGGATGAGCTTCGCTCTGCTAATTGTACTAGTAAGTCAACAACCTTTTTTGTAGTAATTGGTACGATTTTTTAAATTAAGCGAGCCTAGGCCCTGAAAACTACCAGGCCTGGACTGATGTCGTTTGGTCTGGGCTGGCAGTAATAATAATCGCCGTTGGTCCGACCATTACTTCTGGCCTAGTCCACGAGTAATTTACTACCACTAATATTATTTTCACTCTAGGCCATGAGTATTTGTGGCCTAAACTAATTTCTGAAAACTATATTCCGAAATTTCTGCTATGACGTCATCACCTACTTTTCCCTTGGAATTCTGGCGAAACGGTCTGAAACCTGTGGAAAGAGTAAGAAAGTCTTCCCAGACTGGTTTTGTGCACAAAAATTGGCCCGGTTGATTCCAGTCTGGCGACCCAGACAGTTTAGCCCAAGGCATCTGATATCCAAAGTGTCAATCCGTAAAATGGTAAAGCGACCCGAGTTTTTTGTATGTATTTGTATATTATATTCCTTATCACATTCTCCCCGACTCTCATCTGGAGAAAGTCTTGCTTTCTTCGTAGAAAGCACGTTTAGTGGAATCCATACTCCACATGGCTACATTCCATGAGATTCCTGGAAATGTACCTTGTATCCGAACTACCCGCGCTGAAAGAGTTTAGTGGAGCCTAAGAAAAAATATGAAAGAAATCTTGATTTGTTTGCTTTCACTGACTTCCTCATTTATCACGTACTGTCAGCCTAAATAATTTTTTTTCTTTTTCGGTCGTGCACGAAAGGTAGCTTGGCATGCAATATGTTCCAGGTCAGAGGTCAAACACTCACAGTCACAAGTTTTCCAATTTCAGTTTTCTATAGTTATGTCATTGTCGAAAGTTTTTGATATTCAAAGTATTAGCCGAACTGTAAGTGGAGATTAACAGCAGAGAGTACAGGCGCCAGGAATTGAATCCCGGCACAGTTGAACAGCAGATGGTAATCTATACCACTATGCTAAAGTGGACATATTCTGATTTGAGTTGTTACCTGTGACATATATGACATGTATGGCAAGTTAGTGACTAACAGCAGTCAATTTCCTCAAAAACCAAAGAATTTTTTTCCCGTGTTCATTCGTTCGACGCTTTCGCATTTTTTTGAGTTTGATTTTTCGTCTTGCTCACACAGTTCCTTCACCTCACCTGTCTGTGTGTCTGTCTGTCTGTGTGTGTCTCCTTGTCTGAATAAGATAGAGTTTTCACCTTTTCGCCTCCAGTAAAATTTCCGAAAGAGGGAGAAAACCGTTAGCGTTATAGCGTTAGAAAGTTGAGGAATCGATTGGACTTAATCAATAGTTTATCCATCCAAAATGCCATGCCGCACAGGCACAGGGAAGACAGGGGTGTGCTGGAAGGCTCCACTTTTACGCCATTCCCATTCCCATTCCATTCCATTGGCATTACATTTACCTCTCTCAGTTTGTCTTAGCCTCAAGTCTAAGGACTTTTTTCCTTTCCTTCTTTCTTTTTTTATTTCCACCCACTACATGGCACAATATACAAGTCAAGAGCTTTTTGGTTTAACTCACAGAGTTACAGTTTGAGCCATGCAATGTATCCATCTCGATGTTGTGGAAAGATACACTAGACATGCATGGAACTACAGGGTCCCAAATATGTCCACACACTCCAATACATCAACATTTCCTTTTGACTTTGTGAAGCGTAGTCAAATTTTATAATAGAGGGGGCAGAAACCATATATGTTGTCGGCAGTGTCATCCTGAACAACTTTTGTGAAGGTCCTACCTCCACAAGTCTAACCATAGGGCCGCTAAAAATACACTATTTAGCACGTAAAGTGAAAGCGCGTGAATGCAAAAGTGAAAGTCGCCGCTTTCGCTTTAAATACTAAATGGTGTATTTTTAGCGCCCATACGGTTAGGCTTTTGGGGGTAGGACCTTCACAAAAGTTGCTCAGGATGACACGGCTGACAACATATAACAAGTGGACTGATCTTCAACGGCGTACCTTTTCCAATATGGCTTATGCCCCCTCCTTTGTCCCCAGATGTATTGACGGAACCTTAGTTATGGTAAAATGGGCTAATATTCCCCACTTTAGTGCTAGATTGTCAATTTTCCCAACCCTTCCTGATTATATTTCCTTCAAACTACGTTTACAGAAGCCGGATTGGACAAATTGGGGCGGTTTAGCAACATTTATCCTAAATGTTTCAAATGCTACTTTGTAAACGTACCCCAAAATGTATACAAAAGTGTTAAACTTTTTGAGAAATATATTTGGTACCCTGTAGTTGCTCATACTTATAGGAATACCCATACATGAGGATAACGGTTTTGGAGCATACATAAAATTCAGTGTAGTAGGATGGAAGCTATAAGTTGAAGTTTAGCTAAGCTGGAACCCTGAAGCCGATCTAATCCTTTCCCGCCATCCCGTCTTCTCTTTTTTCTCTTCTTTTTCTTGGGAGTGAAAGCGTCGGTGGCTGAGAGTCAAGTCGAAAGTCAAGTCGATGTAATGCAATGGAATGGAATGGGTTAGTTTCCAGTCTCCTGGAGTGGACGGACTATTTTCCACCACGATACGATCCCATGTACTCCTTAAATTTACAACTTTCACTTTTCAAAAGAAAGTTAGCGTCTTCAGTTTGGCGGCTTTATGTTACGTCCGTCCGTCCGTGCGTGCTTGCGTAGAATTGGATTTTAAACTACACTTTTCTACTCATCTTTGACCCAGGAACGGAATTCCTTGATCTTCATGCCCTCGCACTTTTGACTTTTCTCGAAATTCCCCACAAACAAAATTAAATAACTTTCAAACTTATTTCGATAGTATGAGCTTACCCGTCAAAGAGGTTGTCGAAAATAGCCGACACCCCAATTTTAAGCTTTATGGAAATTCCGGATGGCGGAATTTGTAATCTGATTGTGGGATTTTTTACCTCAGGACTAAATTTGTGCTTGGTTCTTTGTAGGTAATTTTATTTTGGATCTGTTCTCAATGGGCGGAGACTCGACGATGGGGATCATGATCATCAGTGGGCTCTTAGTGATATCTACCGTGATAGTTTTGGGTTGCGTCTGCTTTTGTCAACGACGTCGTCGCCGACCACCTCGCTCCACTCCGGATATTAATAACCATGCCAGTAAGTTTCAGATTTTCTCTTCTAGTCGTCTAGTGTTCTAGTGCTCCTTCTTCTAAGTCTTCTCCTAAGTACCTAGACAACAATTCAATTTTCTCAGAAACATCTTGTTCTGCCATGGACAAATTGAACTTTCCTTACAGGGTGGCTAATATGCATTATATTGTCTATTTGTCTATGTAATGCAGATTTCGGCAAAAATCCGAACAATTTTCGAAATAAAATTTTTTCAAAATGTCTCGACGTTAGGATTTGTCCAAATTTTCTTGTGATTTTTTGAGGTCCACACCAAAAACTAGGGTCAAGAATTACTATAAAAAAACTCGGTGCATATATATATATATATTAGTAAAATTCAACAGAAATGATGAAATACATATTAGCCACCCTGTAGAGAGTAGCTCGGAAGGTAGGAATACGATTTGAGACACGAAAATCCCTCTGCATTTCATTCTCATTGGTATAAATTACTTTTGAAGGTTCTCGCTTGGCCTGGCATTCCAAAAGCTTAAATAGATTTTGGACGGTGGTGTGGCGGAATAATTAATATTTTTGTTTTGTTTTGTGTGTACTTCAGAGAACTCGAATGAAGCGACAGGGTCGAATGGGGCTGGGACTATGATCGCTCTGACTGATAAGACTGGAATCCACCATAGTCTCCAGCACCCCCAGTCCTCCACAATTGAGAATCTCCACAAGTCGGGAAACTGGCATCTCCCTGCGGAAAGCCAAGGGTACACCATGAAAATACCTCTTCACCGTCTCCTCTCCTCTATCATGGCAGACTGAATCCTCCGCGCATCGGAAACACGTGAGTCAACTCAATCTATGTCTGTCATTTTTACAACGTCCTTCATTTTAGCTTATAAGTGAATGGTTCATGTTCATCCGTTTCGAAGGACCAATAGGTATTCCGGTTCAAGGACCAATGTTCTGGCAAACTGGCACCAGGATTTTGCCCTTACTGCAGTTAGCCGTTGATATAACCATGTATGACGAGAACGGTATAGTCTAGATTATTGGACATCCGGTTCGAAGGACCAATAATGCCCTCTGGATTTAAATTAAAGTACCAGCGAATTCAACAAACAATAACAGCGAAATATAAGTTGTCAATCTTAGAATAGTGGTATCATTTTTCAGTTTTCATTAAATAGTACTTTATTTAACGATCTGGTTCGTATTCGCATCCGGTTCGAAGGACCAATATGTAAGTTCGTCGTACTATAGTGGTAATAAACTTCACCTTCCATTACATCATTTTTTCCAGCCTGAGTACAATTATGACATGTCGACAGTTGCATAAGGCAGGTCAATGTTTCCATCCGGTTCGAAGGACCAATATATCAGTTCGTCGTAGTATAGTGGTAATAGTCTTCACCTTTCTGTATATCGTACAGTCCAGCCAGTCCAGATACAATTATGGCATGTCGACACACAATTGTATGATGTAGGTCAATAGTTCCATCCGGTTCGAAGGACCAATGCGTCGGCATATAGATAATAATGTTCACCTTTCTATGCACAATATAACAAAACTTCTATATAACGATATATCTGTAAAAATTTCGAGTACGAAAATATTTGAGCTAATGAGAATATGATTATTGTGAGATTAAAGTGCAAAGTAATTATAGGAGTTGTTAGACGAATATAGTGCAGGCAAGTTTAGAAAATGGGGATTTAGTTGAAAGGAAAAGTGGAAGAAATAAGTAGTTTTTGGGGAAGTGGAGTTGGCAGTTAAGTTACCTTAGACTGAGTCTGAAAAGTCATTAGTCTTTTCATTTCATCCACCCCGCCAGGTTTGTGAACCTCACAGTAATTACGAGTAATGTTTCCATTTCTATTCGGATGGGAGTTCGGAGCTCATAAGAATCAAATTGGTAGGAGTCGGAGTTGGAGTAGGAGTAGGAGCAGATTCCCCCAAGGAAGGAATTCCTTCCTGTATAAAAATAAAATGAAAATGAAATATGAGTCTTGAGTTTAATTTAAATGAATCTCATGTTCTCATAGTTCCTTGATTTATTTCATGGCTCTCAGTCTCAGTCTCTGTCTGAACTTTGAATTTGACAAAAGTAGAATAAATTACCTTCTCCTTGTTTTCTCCAAGAAAATAATGCAAAATATAGGGTGGTTCATAAAGCCTTTCGTTTTGTCCGCTCCCTTGCGGTTGGGTGTGAATAAATAAGGAGTTTTAGCAAAGATTCCATGCTGTCCTTAGCTATTCCGCTTGAAAATCCCATGCGCGTAGCGACTCAGAGGTGTTATTCAGTAAGAAACGGCCAAATGTTGCGTACTCTTGATCCGTATTAAAATATATAGTATAGTAGAGTTATCATTGCCGGTTCTTGATTTGGCGCCGATGCGCGCATCGCATATTCAAGCGGAATAACATCCCCAATAAAATAATGCAAAATATAGGTAGGTTCATAAAGCCTTTCGTTTTGTCCGCTCCACTGAGAATGGGTGTCAAAAAATTAGGAGTTTAAGCAAAAATTCCATGATGTCCTTACCTGTTCCGCTTGAAAACCCGATGCGTACAGCGAAGCAGCCCTTTTTTCAGTAAGAAATGGCCCAATCTTTAGTACTCTTGATCCGCACGAAAAATATAGCAGAGTCTCAATTTCGCACACAGTTTTCGATTTGGCGCCGATAAGCGCATCGGATTTTCAAGCAAAATAGCTTGCTGACGGTGAAATAGATTTCTGTACAAATTTCCGTTCAATCTTCTGACACTTTCTATATTTTATAACAAATTATGAACCACACTGTGAAAAGAAAATACGGGGGAAGTCCACTTTCTTTTAGAATTTTTTCTGCTGATGCGCGCATCGGATTTTTAAGCAGAATAGCTTGTTGAAGATTAAATAGAATTCTGTACAAAATGCATATTATGTTGAATTTTTTCTCAACTTCCATATTTTATAATGAATTATGAACCACACTGTAATGGAAAAATGAAGTATGGAGAAAGTACACTTTCTCTTGGAAGTTTCTCCTGCCCTACTTTACTTTCTTAGTTTGTATTTTACCTTGACATTTATTAAAAATGACAGGATTTGGAGGAAATTAGATTTTAACGTCCCAATTAGGTTCTCGTACTGAACTTAGTTTTTTTTCTCTTTTGGGGTAGCAAAGTGGGGCGGGCGGGTAAAAGTGGTTATCAATCTTTTTTTTTCTTGGGAGTCATGACCCGAATCGGTTCATGAGGCGGAGGAAAGAAAAGTTCAACTTTTCTTCCACCGAAAATACTCCCCGTTTTTATAGCACTTGAAATTGTCTTAGTTTTCTTGTGCCTTCACGTGAGTTGTGGAGCAACAGCTTATTCCTCTTAGCAATTTTTTCTCATTCTTAGCTCACGTTCTAGCTCCAGCTACTTTGACAGTAGAACATAAAACCAGGGCCAAGTAATTTACTACGCTAAGGTTCGCTATTTCCAAAATGTGTGCTACGTACGTACGTATGGCTGTTTTCTTCAAAGTAATTTCACAGAAAAAAAAAGTTAAACAGAATCGAATTTTCCTTACGCAGCGCAGAGAAAAGAAATTTCTTTCCGGGCAATTGAAAAATCCTTCCTTCGTACCGTAAAATCCAAAATAGAGTTCTTTTGATTAAATTGCATAATGATACATAGTAATAGGAATAAATTACATTCGTATGGAAATATCCAAGGTTCCTTGATAACGCAGGTAAGCTCGTAGTGTCAAAAGAAAGAAATTTTTTGAGGTATGGGCCCAAATATGGTAAGGTGCTCGTTTAGTGAAATAAGTTCAAGCCTGGCTGTGGCATTTCGTAGGAATTTTGGAACAAAAGAAATAAATTGACGATGAAAATGGGTGTAAATTTGAAATATTGACTGGACTGCCTGCACTGCACAGAACCAATAAATTCAATTGGTCATAAACTCAAGGATTTCAATTTTAAATTTGACAGAGGAATTGTGAGAACGAAATCGTCCAAGTATATCATTTTTATTGTTTTACTTCCGAAGGATATTGAACTGAAATGTCATCGAGTAAAAGAGCCAGAAATCATTGAGAACTATAAACTTGATGGCCCTTTCGTTGTCGTTGTAAACAATCCCATATTCCCTAATCACGAACGCAAATTCGAAATTGCTTATTTCTATTATCAGGGGTTCTCGGCACAGATTTCAAGGGTAATTGCCTGGGGTTTGCTGATTTTGCGGGTTCCTGTGCGGGTCTTGGGTTCTATGGGTTCACGGCTCCAATTTGCTTGGTTTCATTGGTTCTCGCTTCGAATCTCTAGAGGTTTCATTGGCTCGCTGTAGCATGGGGTTATGGAATTTTATGGGTACTTGGCATAAGTTTTGGGTTTCTATATCGGATTTGCCGGGTTTGTTTGGTTCTCGGCTCCGGATTTTTGAAATTTCAAGAGCTGATGCCTGTAGTTCCTGAATTAGGCTCTATGGGTTTCTGGCTCGGATTCTCGGGATTTTATGGAGTCTCGGTGTTTTTGCTGGGGTTTTTTTGATTTTGTAGGTTCTGGGTTCAGTTTCGGCTTTTATGGGTTCTTAGCTCGGTATTTCAGATTTCCGCTTGGGCTGTTGGGTTTTCTGGGCCTTGGGCATTTAAAAAAAATTGGGCTTGGGCTTTGGGGTTTCAAGTGTACCCGAATGGGGTATGGGTTTAAGTTTCAGATTTTGAATCTAATTCTTGAGGTTTTCATGAGTTTTTGGCCTCAATGAGTTGTCACATGCCCCAATTCTGTGTAAAAACAAGAAATCCGAGTATAAATACATATATCCCTTGCGGAAATCTATTAAAGCTCACAAACCGGAGTCGAAATCCCAAATATCCAAGCGAACAACGAAAGAAACCCTTAGGTCTAAATAGAAAAACCTCGGGTATCACGAAATCCTGGATATAATTCAGTTGGACCTCTAGTAAAATATCGGAGAAGATTTATTAATATTTGGACACCGTACCATATGGGAGTTTTGTGTCACCTTCTGTTGACTGAATTTTCTAATTCGAGTCACGTCCCACTTCTACGTATTTTTTTACTCTTTTACATACTACTCCGGATTTTGTATGCCAGGCTTGTGCTTTGTCCTGTGCACCGTCCATACATTCGTAAACACTTCAAATGGAAAAAAAGAAACATAAAAATGTGCCGTATAGAAAACCCGGGACTTATTATTTACACGAATATTTCCATTATACTCGGAGAAGCACAATTCGTACCTTAATTAATTCATATCCAAAGTTGAGCTCGGAGTACAGGGTCCCAAATGTATTTTTATGTTTCTACAGGGGTTTGTTATATATTCCTGGGGGTAAAACCTATTTGGCACCCTGTAACATTTGGAATCACTCTAAGTACACAGAAAAATTGTGATCGTTAATAAACAATTTTGTGAGTTGAAGAATCGTGTGTCTGAGGACACGAAATACATGTCGTTT
This sequence comes from Protaphorura glebata, assembly GCA_034694305.1. NCBI lineage: Eukaryota > Metazoa > Arthropoda > Collembola > Poduromorpha > Onychiuridae > Protaphorura > Protaphorura glebata. Next base: position 15,287 of record JAQFYE010000837.1, on the reverse strand, counting down.
GAAATTTGAATAGGACTGGAAATAAGGTGTGAAGTGCATGAATTATGGATTCTAATGCCCGGCTAGTGCGCTACAAAGGAAAAAAAGTGTTTTCCCTTGTGGACTCATGAATAATTGAGTGGGAAGAAAAGTTGTCAGTACGTTGTCAAGGACCAACACTTGCCCTGCCCTCCTCTGCCCGGGCCCACGGTTCAATCATCTCTCCAAAGGGATACGAATACCAATGACAAATTGAAATGACCCTCTTGATGGATCACGTACATTTCTCCATCATAATCCACGACGGTTTCCTCCAAAAAATAAAAAAAAATTGTACTGGTCCGTAATAGCGCAGTGGCTAGACTGCTGTCACCATTATTCATGTCCCGGGTTCGAATCCTACCTGCCTCATATACTTAAGCCTCCCTTGTAATATAGGACACCGCATATACCTTAAGGAAAAATGAACGCACTTGGAATTCCCTGGTTTTTTAATATGTTCTGGCCAGTCGCATCCTGAACAACTTTTGTGAAGGTCCTACCCCAGAAGGTCTAACCGTTTCGTGCTGAGAAATACACAGGTGGGCATGTAAGAAGCCCACTTTCGCTTTCACTGTACTGTACGTTCGCTTTAACTGCAATGCGCGATGGCCGCCCGAACAGCCACTGAGATCTCCCTTCAAGCTGGCGAGGGAGCCCGAATGGGTCATTCGGGCGGCCATCGCGCATTGCAGTTAAAACGAACGTACAGTACATGCCCACCCGTGTATTTCTAGCGGCCGTGCGGTTAGACTTTGGGAGTAGGATCTCCACAAAAGTTATTTAGGATATGACTGGCTCCAACATATTAAAAATCCAGCGATTTCCAACGGCGTATATTTCTCTGTCCGTGTGTTTCCAGTTAAGAATGCTAGGACATTTAGTCTTATTATTATTTTATTAGGTTACAGCACTAGTGTTAATTGACATGGCCAAAGGCCGAATCCAATTATTTCATTTTTAACATGGGTTTGATACATTTGGCAATGAATTGATTGGATTTTCTTGTTTCTTTTGCTTCTCGGTATTTGTTGGTGTTGGTTGGACTACGATGACACATGTTTAGTGACGTGTCACCGAATCAGAAAGAAGAATGGTTTGTATGAAATGAAAATGATGATGGTCGAAGCGAAGGAAAAGGAAACTCATCCTCACCAGGCACAGGCACGACGACGAAATCACGAACAAACAACATCTTTGGACAAGTATCGAGTAATATGAAACAACGCACAGCCGGTGTCCCCACAAGACACAACAAATCCTTCCGAAAATACGACAAAGTCTTAAGAAAGTCAAGAAAGTTATGATTTCTCCAACAGCAGTCGCTACCACGGGCACGTAACTTTTGTCTTTGCCCCTCCCCCAGGGGGAATATCGGTTTGTGTGCTTTTTGGTGTCCCTCGAGGTTCATTCGTTCGTGACGGCTGCCTTGTACGTGTACGTGATTGTGACAGTTGAAATAAGAAAGAAAGAACGGGATCAAATTTCATGACTCCTACACCATCTTCTGGCTGATGAGGAAAACCTAGAAACAAAAACAAGTGACACGTGACGCATGAAAGAAAAAGTGGAGATATGGGTTGGGCACCGCAGGGAGAAACAATTTAAAATTAAATACGGAACAAGTGGTCCCAACTGTTACCCTGTACCCGGGCAGTTGGGTCCCAGACTGTGAAAATTGTGTTTGTTTTTACGGAAAAAGTATGATTTTTTTTTGTAAAAAATGAGTGACTGGATATGATTTGATGTAAGATGGCGCTTGTGTGTCGGAATGTGTGCGTGTGCCTGACCAAACTGTGTTTTTACTTTCCAATTTCTACTCCAGGAGGAAAAATGAATATTCAACATTTTTCGTGCAGAAAATTCGGATTTTGATGCTACGGGAGTCTACACTTCAAAGTTAATCGTTTTTTAAACGTTATTTTACTTAAACGTTGCATCAGAGTGCGCAAAAACTGTCCAGGTAGTGCAATTTTGGTTTAGAGAGCCCTAGGTCAATAAAAATTGTTATGAGGTCACAGGATGACCTCATTGACCTATTGACCTATAGCGTCATATTTCACTTCAAATAAATTGTACATCAAATAAATTATGCACATATTCAAGAACAACGTCCTTCGTTATCTTAAAGCGTCATCGGGATGCCATCTGACGTAATATTCAAACATAAAATGCAGAAATTGAATACGAAAAGTACAAAGTGCAAATAATGGAGAGTCCACAAGGGAAAAGCTGAATTATTTATTCAAAGAAATTAATGTTTTATAAGGAAGAGACGACGATGGGACTTTTTGTAAGTGTTGGATCCCATTCAAAGATATAAATTCGACTCACCCAGTCGATCCATTCAACTCCAAACAAGTTATTTTCTATTTCCGCTTTCACTCTTGAATATTCAATTGGAATGTCGGGCAGGGTTGAAAGAATGTCCCTTCCTTGGTTGACAAAAAAATTATCATGGAATTGATTTGATTTTACATTTAGCACTAATGCCCCCTCATTTTTTAATAGTGTGTCTTGGATGATAATGGAAATGGGAATAGAAAAAAAAATGCGAGGCAAATGGGACAGGTGACGTTCATTTCATTTTATTAGTGAAGATGGAGACGTATGTGCTCAGATATTCTGTTAGGCGAGGCAGGCAGGTCTCTTTCAAATTGACAGACAACGACCTCCGAATGAAAACCTACAAAATAATGTATGAAAAGCAAAGATAAAAAAATATGCTCGTCATTGTTGCCAGAATATTTGAACCACTTTTACTCTTGTGGTGCCCTCGCGAGTGGGTGTCACAATTTATTTATTTTGGCCTCAATTTCTGGGTTTTCTTTTTTAATCCAAAATTTTGGGTCAGCTGGTACTTTTATTTACCATACAATTTTGGCTACGACATATGACCCACCCTCAAATTTTGAAACTATGGGTACCATGACCAAAGATTTGATAGTCTGACATGGTGAGACCTAGCAACATTATTCGCTCATGCAAAATTTACGTGGATTCTAGGATGGAACATTCTCTCTGTCTTGTCTTTGGCATTTTTTATCATGTCTGTTTGGTTCTTCGACTTCTGTTTTCCATGTAAAATTTAGAGTGAATTTTTACTCTAAAAATGTGGTTTTATGTTTTCTCAATTCAATTCTTGTATTTTAACGTTTTGTCGTTTTAATAAATAAATTGGCAGGATTTAGATTTACATCTATGAGGGGATGTTTGTCACAATTACTCTATGAGGGGGCATTCATGCTTAAATATGGATTCCATACTATTATTTTTAATCTTTAAGCCGAAATTGCACCCTCTGACATTTTGTATCTAAATTGGTACAGTAAAATTCCAATCGTCAAGAATTTGTGTTTATTTGTAAACTGGGTGAATGAAAATGATATTCTATAGCTACAAATAGTGTGTACATAATTATTTTAAGATATAGATATGTGTATGATAATTATTATAAGATTTTTATGATTATATGTCATGTCTACAACAGTAACGCTTTACCTAAACTTAATTTTGTAATATTAAATCAACTCAATAGATGGCGCGACAGCTTCTAGTATGAGCCAGCCGGATTTGAATGATAGACGGCTTCTTATGGAATTTCCACTTTTGTATTATTTTTCAATCCTTGTATCTATATTTAGGAGTCCAAGGAATGTGCTTTTCTACCCAATTTTGGAATTCCATTCTGTATTTTCCTGGAAAGTCACAAAACGTATTTTGGTAACTTTGAAAAGGAAACATCAAAGGTCTTGAAATTTAATCTAAACTGACAAGGTTCAGTTCAGTTTTTTTCATATCGTTCGTGCACAATTGGGTTTCAATTTTGGTCAAAAATAAGTTTCATTTTTAGATCGTTCTAAAAATAAATCACTTATCGATTGAATTTGCTGCACCATTAGAACCCCCTAATGAGATAAGTGGTATTCTATGTTGGAATTATTTTTATCCCTTAACGTAACATGAAGTTGAGTAGTTAAGTTGAAACTCTTGTACATTTCAGTCAACATATCATTCAATTAACGACTAGGTATATAATAGTGTTTGTCCTGTTTTCCCCTCATAGACAGGGACACGTGACAGGAAGCGCGAAATCTTTGGATTTCAAATGAAGCCATAGAAAACCCGAGTGAATTGTAAAAACTCTATGGTAATATCCATACTGTACAGTTTTACTATAATTTATTAAAATTTATAATATTTGTAAATTAATTATGTATGAAGGGAGTTTAGTATCAAAAGTGTGTACATGTATACATAGGTTAATATCTATAACGGCCTCATGGAGTACTGGAGCCTCCATTCAGTGTCAAATGTATCTTATGTAAAAAATATTAATTAAAATTTAAAAAATTATAGTCATGTCGTCATTTGTAGTTAAAATAAATTATACAAAATATGTTTAGTTAGTCATGGACGACCGTACAAATCTGTAACAATGTCAAGTTCCGCCTTTTATACATACCTACATACTCTGACAAACCTAATACACAAGTAACTGAAATTAAATCACTGATTAATTAATCAATTAGCTAATCAATTAATCCTATAACAGGTCCTACCTCGTAGGTTAACAGACTCAGGAGAGAATTCACAATAATCATCTTCATCAATTTAAAACTAAAACTTATACATATTTCAAATACTTATCAAATTAATTAGTAATTAATAGTTAATTAATTGGTTAAAATCAGATCAATAACTCTAAGCTCATCCCCATTTGGTTTCAGGTTGTAACGCTAGACAGCGCTCGCACCCATATTTCTGTACTTGTAAGTAGTTAGATTAAATACTAATAACATGGCATGGCATGGCATATTTCATGCTTTATCAACGTTACATTGCATATTACATTTAGACATGTCGTGAGGAGATAAATAAATATCAACAAAAATGTAATTTGGAAATGTTAAGGTTTCAAATTTGATAAATAAATGTCTAGACAATTCTGTTGTATAAAAAGTGTGGACAGTTTGTTTATTTATTTAATTATATTTTAAATTGAGCAATTAGTTGAAATAATCGATGAAATAGAACTTCGGTTAAGAAAAAGTCCAGGCTTGCGACACCTATCCAACCACGCATTAACTATATACTACCAAGGAGGGGCAATTTAGCTTACCTTACCCTGCAAGTCTTCATTATGACATTAACCACATTAATATCCCATGTAATTTTGTTCGGAGTATAATTATAGTAAAAGTTTGAGCATTTATAGTCGAGTCGAGCCAAGTCGAGGTTTATCGATATCTGGATTTATCGGAATGGGTAGGTAGCAAGGTGTATATAGCGTCGTATCAAATTATTATTATAAGGACGAAAGTTAACGTATGTACTACATTTGTGGTTTTATTCCTCTAAAGTGATAACACTTTATTTGCTTAGCTCAACTTTACCAGGGTGTATCAAAAGTACGAGACCTGTTACTGCTAATCCAATCCGTTTTCATTGTCCTCTTGTCTACAACAGTTCACACATCAGTTTACAATACGAACTGAAATTCTTGACCGTAATAAAAGAAATTAACTAACTAACTAATACTGAAAAGACCGGCGAAATAAGCCATATTTTTCATAATTGTTATATACTTAAAAAAATACACTTATGTATGAATTGACATTATGACTTTACACATGGGGAAATATAGCCGTCTTTTTCGCAGAGCGCGCACTGTTTTTCATTTCGCCTAGCTGTAGTACCCCTAGTAGTATGGACAATTTTGAATAGATGCAAAATATGCAATCAATTTGTTGTCATTATCTTAATACTTTTTTTCTGCCATTTTGACCAGAAATAAAAAAGTTTTGAGAATGGTTTCTGAAAATATGCGGTTTTTTGTGCCGTGTAGCAAAAAATTGAATATTTGAGCATAAAGTGAGATATACATTTTCTACATACTACTAATATAGAACACTAGAATAACGAAATAGAAGAGGAAGGTTGAGCTATAAGCTAATTGAGCTTTAATTTTTCCACACGCGCATGTTTTGCCACACCCTGTCATTTTCCAGTCCTACAATTCATTCCAAGCTGGAACTGGAGGAAGTTCCACATACTGTGTTCAACTGGAAAATCAATACTAATTATATTCCAAGGTTATTTCTTCTCATTATTTCGAAAAGGATTCCAGTAAAATATCCAGTTTCGAATTTGACAACATACAGATAATGTAGCAGTCATCAATATTTAGTACCAGGACCATGAGTGACGTCACCAGGTCAGTAATTAATATTTTGTCATAACAAATTAATAATTTGACATGGTGACACATTGAATTGTTTTATTTAACAATGAATTCACCTAAATTTTGTGTCAAGTCATTGTCATTGTCAGTTTCAAATGATGTCATGATTTAATTTGTACTTGTTGCTCTTGCACCTGCACTGCACGTGTCAGATTAGACTTCCTGGTACAAGTACAAGCACAAGGTAGTGAGATAAAAATGAAATGACAGGATAAATGATAACAAAAACAAAGTTCAATTTTAGACTTCACTCAGACCTAAAATTCATATGAAATTGTAAGGTACAAAAATATTTTGTATTATTATATAATATGTAAATATTTTGGAAATTTTTAAGGAGTTTTAGTCACGTTTTCTAGATTTTGGAGAAAAATGGAATATAATTTACACTATGCACTACGGAAATGAATAAACGGAGAATGTCGGACAGTGAGGAAACTAGTTTACGTAAGGATTAATTTATTTACTTACAAGTTAAATTATTAATTAGGAGGCAAATTGACAAGTCTATTTTTTATATGGTATCGAGAAACCGGTTTTAATTTATTTATTTCCTTAATGTGTGCCAAATCCAGTAGATTTTGGCGTTCACTCACTTTAGTTTAGTTGAACTTCGCAAGTAACTCAGAATAATGGTGTGTAAAATTATTTAATAGAATCTGTAAATTAATTAGAATGTTGAAATCTTTGTAGTTGAAGATAAGAAAATGGACGCCAAAGAACATGACGCTCTTCTAGGGGTCAAGAGGGTAAGAAAATAAATACTTATTAATTAATACAAGGCTTTACTTTAATTGCAATTAGAAAATAATTGACCAAAAATATTGTCCTGTTTTATTTCAGACTGGGATTCCATACCCTAAATCCGTATTTTTCATTTTCATCACGGAATTCTGTGAGCGGTTCTCTTACTATGGAATGCGAAGTAAGTCTAGTCTAATTAATATTTGACTATAATTAGGAATTAAAAAATATGTGACCGGATTTTAGTAAATTGTGGGAATGACCCATAATCTGTCGTATTGTTTTACAGCCGTTCTAACACTTTACCTCCGGAATGCACTCGGATATCCGGATAATACGGCCACGGTTATTTTCCATGTATTTGTCATGCTCTGCTACACAACACCCTTATTTGGCGCCCACATCGCAGACTCCATCTTAGGAAAGTTCCGGTAATTAATTTTTTGAATTTCTGGAAGTTTTGTAATAATGTCATACAGGGTAGCCCGGAATATGCTTACCACGCATTTCTCCTACTACTGGGGGTACCTGCCTTAGGATGACTTGTAGAATTTTAATTAACGTATGTCTTTTTCCAAATTAATTAGACAAATTTCAGATAATTACATTCAAAATCAAGGGGCAATTCAGAAAGACCCTGACAAGGGGTTACAGTGTTAGCGCCAACTGGGTTTTCTGGGCCGCCCTGTATGATGACATACTATTTTCTGTTTATGAAATATTTTGTATTTGAACCCTCAGGACAATTTTCTACCTCTCGATCATCTATGCCATTGGAAATGTGACGCTCTCTCTTGCTTCCATCCAAGACTTTTTCTTACCTGCCATGTAAGTCCACATTTTATATAAAAAAAAGCACTCAAGACTTCAAGAAAAGAATTTTCTTTGGTCCAGGCCAGGATCGATTATTTTCTTCTGTTTAGAAATGTAACTCGACAGCGCTTCCCTATTAGGTAGAGTCATAATTCTGATTTCCTGAACAAAAAAATATAGGCCAAATAATTTAAAACTCACTCAAATTAAAAAATAATTAAAAAAATGTGGGAATTAATGACCCTCTACCTACAAAGAAGAAAGTTGTCGAGCTAGCTTGCTACTACATTTTATTTCTTGACTTTTGTGTATTTTTCTTTATACAGACCATTCAGTTTGCTAGGCCTTGGTTTAATAGCCTTAGGAACCGGAGGGATCAAACCATGTGTGTCAGCCTTCGGTGGTGACCAATTCCAAATACCTGGACAAGAAAAATCTTTGGAACAATTTTTCTTCATCTTTTATTTTACGGTGAATGCGGGGAGTGTCATTTCTACGTTCTTAACACCCATTTTTAGAAAAGATATCTCTTGTTCGGATGCTGGAACTTGTTACCCATTAGCATTCGGTGTTCCAGCTGCTCTCATGATCACCGCACTCGGTAATAAGTGAAATATACATTTTAAGCATAGGATATCAGATATCTAACAATTATTTTGTGTTCGTACCTTTCAGTGATTTTCGTTTGCGGTAAACCATATTACAAAATCCGAATGCCAGAGAAGAATGTCGGTATTGATATAGCCAAATGCGTTTGGGTATGTCAAAAAAAAATAATATCAATATTAAAAAAAATAGTGCAATTTTGAAAAAAACGAAAAAAAGGTATCAGAAAAATAATGGAAATTCTGAAAATTAGAAATTTTGAAAAATATGTGAAATTCTGAATAATATTCAAATTTTTGAAAAAAATTCAAAATTTTGTAAAATATTCGAAATTTTGAAAAATATTTGAAATTTCGAAAAATATTTGAAATTTTAAAAAATATTTGAAGTTTTGTAAAATATTAGAAATTTTGGAAAATATTCAAAATTTTGAAAAATATTTGTAATGAATATTTGAGATTTTGATAAACATGAAAACAGCTGGATGATTTTCTTTTAATTTTGAAATTTAGCGAGCAATCACGAATCGAAAGCCCGGTGGAGTTGGAAAGGATGATCATTGGTTGGATTCTGCAAGTGACAAGTATGACAAAGGATTCATAGAGGACGTGAAGCAACTCCTAAGTATTTTTGTTCTCTTCATCCCTCTCCCAATCTTTTGGTCACTCTTTGACCAACAGGTAGCTTTATTTGTTTTCAATACTTCCCAATCATTCCACAGACTGATTCATATTTTGACATTTTGTCACTGAATTTAGGGGTCACAATGGACGCTCCAAGCAACAAGAATGAATGGCTATGTCTTTAATTGGTGGACAATCAAACCAGATCAAATGCAGGTATGATTAGTAGCTGTTATGCCAACTCCTGGATTCTACGAACTATTCTGCTTGAAAATCCGATGCGAGCAACGGCGCTGATATAGAAAGACGTTGTCAAAGTGTAATTTTCCGAAGTTGTCCTTTAATCACATCACCTCCGAAAATCGTTTATCAAAATTTAGATCAATATCAAAATAACTGCTAACATTTTTTACTAAGCGCTTAGAAGTGTCACTGAGCGTATCGGATTTTGAAGCGGGATCCTCGATCGAACCAGACGTGTAGAAATTTCGTTTTCGCCCAAAATGATGTCAAGGATCTAAGAATTTTTCCTGCCGCGTCCTGTTTACACATTGGAGTAGGAAATGAAAGAAATCTCCGGAGATAAAATGAATTGTGTATTGCCAGGATTAATGTTTCCGGATGAGTGAAATTCAAAGGAAACTTCGTAATAAGCTGATGAAAAAAGAGAAAGGATATTAATTTCTATATGGTACAATAATATACGTACAAGAACTTACGACCCTTTGATCCAAAGCAGAGATTCAGAAGTATTTACAGGGCGGTCCACAGAAAATGAGCTGGGTTTGACTGAACATAACTTCTAGCCATTGCAGTGAGCATTTAAGGTGACCTACCACTTATAAGGAAATCGCACGATCTTTCCAATGAGCTCTGTTTCGCGAAAAACGGAACACGGGTTTCAATTCTAGAGTCATTCGAACTTGGTCCTATTTTTTGGACCACCTTGTACTCTGTAGAAAAAATATTTAGGTTTGGTATTGTGAAATCAGTGTAGATACACGTGTCAGATGTCCTGAGCCTTTTCTGGAAGGATAATAAAAGAAAAGACGGGAATTGAGTCTTTTAGAGACCTCTTGTGAAAATGTGTACATTTTGTATTTGTGTTTGTATGTAGTTGGTGAACTCTTTGTTGGTGATCGTCCTCATCCCAATCTTTGAGATGTTTATTTACCCAATGTTGGGGAAGTGTAACATTCTCAAGAGACCTTTGCAGAGAATGACACTCGGCGGACTTCTCGCCTCTCTCGCTTTTGTCATTGCCGCCGTCGTCGAACTTCAAATTCAGGTAACTTTCAATTCAAAAGTCTTTTCATCATGGCTTTACCACCAGGGTTTCGTAAAACCCGGGTTTTTCCGATTAAACTTACGGTTTCTGGCTCGGACTTTCAGTCAAGGGATAGTAAAATGTGTCGATTCTATGAAAAAGTTCAAAATTTGGCCAGAATTTGTCGATAGAAAGCCAGAAATCCAAAGAACCGGCTAAAATTTGTAAGGCAGAAACGTAAAAACCACAGAACCGGCGCAAATTTGTGAGACAGAAAGCCAAAAACCAAAAACCCAGAGAAAATTTACCCGTACCATGGTTTAGTCCCATTTCTTAGAGTCGGCGCCACTGCGCGCATCGGATTTTCAGGCGGCTTAATTTCTTAGCTGAGTTTTGAAGTGTGTAAATGCAATAATGTATGCTCTAGAAAATGTAGATCTGGATTTATTTTTTATTCCCGTGAGATTGAGTGGAGCAGCAAGTATTTTGCCTATAGAGGGTACCCGTAGGAGTATAGCTTCCGTTTAGGATTCCTTAATTATGTTGTCAGGCCGAGGGATCGAACCGGACATAATTTTTTATTTGTTTTTTTGATTTCTAGCCAACATATCCAGTGATTCCTGGTCGTTACGAGTCGAATCTGAACTTGATGAACACTTTGCCATGTCCATTGAATGTTTCCTTGGTTGGGATTGACGGTGGATCTCATCCAACTGAAACTGTCCTCTCCTTATCCAATTTGGAGTTCAAGGCACTTCCAGCCATCAATTATTCCGTCAGCATTGGACCGTTTGATCCATCCCAGAGATGTTTACTCAATGGACAACCCATTTCTTATGGACAACTCCTCTTAACTCCTCAGTCCCAACAGGTCAATTACCAACTCAACTATCAAACTTCTAAATGGACAGCACATAAATATTTGACGACGAAATCAATTTTATATCGTCCATTTGGCGCAGTGGACTGAACGTCGGACTCTTACCTGAGGTCCCGAGTTCAATTCCCGGTGTTGCGCTTCCAATTTCTTTATATATTGATACCCACAGACCATAATTTTATAATTTTTGATTTTTCAGAGTATGAGCATATTAATCAAAGCAAATGCCAATAATGAGCTCGAATTCGTCTACTCGGACGTCGGGGATGATTTACGAAAATCTCAGGAAGGAAATGCCAAAATACGGTAGGCTATTTTTGTTTTCAGTTATTTTTTCATTTTATTGTTGAAAATTTGTAATAATTTTTTTTACTTCAGGGTCATCCATACTGGGTTACCACTGGGACAATACATCTACATTAATTTGGAGTCATCTAGTTATAATTACAAATTTAATATAGATCCCGCATCAGAGGCCACGGAGACAATTGAAGTTGAACCTGGCGGGTAATTTGATTTATATTTTTTGAATTGCACAATTTTCTGCAGTAAGGTAGGCAAATTTGTACCACTTTGGTGCGAGTGAGTCAATTTTCCCCATCCGCCATTTTTGGGGCGTGCTTTGACAGTGTTATACTCATGCACTTCAAGGTGTGGTGCAAATTGACAGCTATATAGTTACATGGAAGAGGAAATTGGCAGGCTTTCACCAAAATGGAGCATATTAGCCTACCTTTTTCTAAAATTAAATAATTCTAATGACCTTTTAAATTTTATTCTAGATACTTGGTACGACTGAACCAGATTTGGGAGAACGGGACTCTTGTCAAAGCGATACCTTTAACGGAAATATATCCAGAGACTGGTGGAAGTTACATTTTGGCACTTTTTCCTCAAACATTGAATGAATTCGGAAATTCAAGCTCCACCGTGGACAAAACAATGGTAATTTGAAAATAACCTTATCAATTCTGCAAAACACTATTGACCTTTGACCTCACTATTAATTTGATTAGGTCTTAGAAAGCTTTGTCATCACAAACCCGAGTTCCATCAACATGCTCCTTCTCCTTCCGCAGTATATTGTCATCACGTTCGCTGAAGTCTTATTCGCCGTCACTGGTTATGATTTCTCCTTCTCTCAAGTCAGTACAGTACAAAATTGTTCATAAGACAATTTGAATGTTTTTGAAAAACCGTGTCCATTTTCATTTTCAAAATTTTAGGCACCAAATAGTATGAAGACCGTCATGCAGTCTGTATGGCTTCTCACGAACGCCTTTGGAAATTTAATCGTCATTCTCGTCGTGGAGTCCAATGTATTCGCGTCCCAGGTAATTTTAATCATAATGAATAGAATTTTTAAAAAATTGAAGATATATATTTTTAATCATTGCACACTTACGCATGCGCACGCGCACGTACTGGACTTGCCGCATTTTTCCCTACGAAGATTTAACCATGTCTTAGTGGGAAAATTAACGTGCCAGACTTGCCACATTAATTCTTACCTAGTCTTTGCATGACTGAGTGGACAAAAATGTGACAAGTAATAGAGATCGCACTTTTTGCATTTTGTTCTAATATCTTTATTTTAAAAAAAAAATATTTACAGACACTCCAATTTTTTTTCTTCGCTGGACTCATGTTCGTGTCATTCATCGCTTTTGTTATACTCGCTGATCGTTACAAGTCCATTGAGTTACAACCATCCACACCGGCGCCGACGAGACGGAAGAGTACTGCAGCATCAATGCATGACTTCCTCATGATCGAATAATCCACTAGTCACTTTGGGGTTACCCATTCAATTTTGGGCCTGTTGTGACTCAAAAACCCATGAAGATCCAAAAATCCGTGGGTTCTGTCCGGACAATCCGGGTTTGACGTAAACCTGGTCAAAGAGGCTAGTCATTAATCTATTCATGTGAAAATCTACTATGTGCTGTTGGATGTGATCATTAAAAAAGTATTTGACCTCCAGACACAGTTCTGAAGTCACCTTGTGAATAATTTAAGTTAGATTGTAATTATTAAGTTAATTAATAAAGTTCTAGTCGTATTCGTATTAACACAGTTGAGTTTTGTTTATTCAACACATAAATAAAGCGTTTTTTTTTCATTCCACAAATTGGACTTTAGACTCATCTGTTTAAATCTATGGATATTCATAATTCAATGGTACAATCCTGACTGACACTTGACATCTGATCTAACATCCTCTTTCCACGCGCGACACACAGACATTTAATTCGTAAGAGTGGGTGACATGTAACCGATTCATTTGCTCATTTACTCATTGACATACCGAACCTTAACTGATTGAATTCTTTTCAATTAACAATTAATAGTGTAATGACTCCCAATTATTATCTCATTAAAATTGTACAGTTCAATCTTTGACACAAAAATTGCTGATCAGAGTCCACCTGTCCTGATTTGAATTTATTTGTGACAATGACCACATCGTAGAGTTGCAGTGAGATAAGATTTCAATTGACAGACTCGAATATTAGCTATCCGTTTAGGTTTAGGTACGTTACAACGGATTCTGGGCTATTAGTTAGTTCTGTGAAAAATCCAGAAGCATAGTCAATAATTTATTCCACCAATTCAATGATTGCTCAAAACCACAAAATAAGCAAAACCAAATGCCTCGATAGAGTACGGACGTAAATGAGTGCATATGAAAATTATGCAAACATGCTTATGATGTACATAAACTTGCCTGTGTGATTGGATCGGGTACCGTAGTAAGGTTCGGTTGGGTGGTATATTAAGGAAAATGTCAAATTAGACGAGACCACCGGATTTGAAACCAGTTCGGGTCAAACACTGGTTTAGTTGGAAGGATATCAGATTTGGTCGAGTACTGGTTTAGTTAACCGGATATCAGAATTGTTCGAATACTGGTTCAGGTGCACCCTAGAGACAGTCGCAGTGTGTCGGATACAGCCGCGACGCTTAAGTATCCGGTGGTTTGACGAGTATTGCGCGGAACTCCCGAATAAGATACTGCAAAAACCAGGGACACATTTTCATTTTGTATTATATGCAATAATAACGAAAGTATGTCTATCTAGATAAGAGAGTCTTTCGTACTTTCTCATAAAACTGAATTTCACTTACCATTTTTGAATATTCTTTCTTGAAAAGCAAAATTGCTCAGATGAGCTACAAATCTTCCACCACCTAATTGTGGTGGTGGTTCAAAAACTGACTTGTGTTGAGTTAGCTTAATTAGTACCACGAGATTTTTTGATCTAACGGCGCCCTCTGGAATAGAAACGTACTGTGAGTTCCCAAACTGCTGTCAAATATTCTCCTCGTTCTCAATACGATTAATTCAACTAATTCAACCACGGAAAGAAGTGGAATCCTTACCGATCGGTTCATATCGAACAAGTAAGCAAATGTCGGTACACCTTGACCTGGCGTTCTTTCCTTTCCTGGGCACCCTGAATGATTGTTGACTAACGGTGATGACTTCTCTTTAACGATGCTCAGGATTACTTTAATAGATGCTCGAATTGAATATAGAAGCACGGGTTTTTATTTTAAATAGATCCCAGCATGCGCGTGACACTAGACGTGATTTGAGTCCATGGCTTCTTTAATTGGTCATTTACAATGTTGCTAGTTGGACTTAATATATAGTGGGGGAGGGGATGCGTAAGGTAAAAAAATGTTATAGGGAATGATATATTATGTAGGAAACATTCTAAACTATTCGAGTTGGTCAGATATTTTAAGAATTTTACTAATGTGACCATTCTAATTTGAACGACAGACTTGGGTCAATTACAATGAAAATGTAATTAATTACAAATTACAAATTACAGCCTAGTTTTGAAAGTATTTGAATTACAATTACAAATTGCATGCAAAACGATTGATGTAATTAGTCACAATTGCAATTACGTAATTGTAATTGGATTTTCAATTACAATTACAATTACAATTCAAATTACAATTTCAAATATATTTCTTCTTGTGTTTTTCAGCACTGAAAACTCATTTTCTCTTTCGCTATCCAAAACTTCATTCAATCTTTACTAGTCAACAAATGTAATTGAGAAAAAAGTAATTTCA
>JAQFYE010000836.1:0-28802 GCA_034694305.1 Protaphorura glebata | reverse complement strand
CCGTGTCCATTGGGCATCCTTTGTATGAAAGACGGTGATTGAATAAATTCGTTTATTTTGATATTAAAAAAAAAATTCACTAATTGTTAAAATAATGGGACCACAATTTACCTCCATTACGAAGAGTATAATTGGATGTTTATTTTTACTTGAAATAAGTTTTACTGTATGCCAGTATACGTATGTACAACATGCCCAAATAATTTATATTGGAATTTTTAGTGGACTCTAATTGTAATTCAATACAGCATTTTGCAGTAACAAGTTGTAAAGGAAATTCATATTATAGAGATGATAGGAAGTGGAAAGTCCTTGAATTCAGTTAAAGGCAGATCCTGGTTTGTTATTAAATTAATTGTCTGGTGGAAAATTTCAGGAAGTCGAATCGTACACAATTCTTGCATAAATTCTTAGAACTATGTTGATTGAATTTTTCAGAAAGAAAGCTGCGATAAAAATATTTGAAATGGATGCTCAAATGTTATTAAGTCTACTTATTTTCAATTTATACAGTAAGGAGAACGTAAAATTAATAAAAAAGTATTGGTTTGATATTTTTCAATGTCAAAGGTGAAAACATTTACTATTGATGTCGTCATATTCAAATAATCCTTCAGTTCTCTATAAATATATTTATAAATAATTTCAAAATATTTGTGTTTATTGCAAATTAAGAGTTTGATACGACTCTAACCTTATGAGCCAATCTAATCCAAGCACGGTCAACTTAACTGGACTATGTTAATCAGATTTAATCCGAAATGAATAAAAGAAACGCGGCATTAGGACTTTCTTGATAAAGCCACTGAATTTTATCCAGCACTTCCGAATTTGAAGTTAAGTAGCTCAGCTGATTTTTTTTATTTTATCTTCTACATCTGATTTGTAATTGTCATTGTAAATCCCAAAAGTTTGAATAAAAAAATAATAAAATACCGTCCTAAATTGACATTCTCTGCAGTGTATCATGACTATGATCAAGTAACCGTCTATTTTCGTGGAGAATGAGTTAGCAATCCAAATAATTTGCTCCTGGGAAAAATCTTAAGAATTGAATAACATTTTCATAATAAGTATCTTTTTAACGCAACGGGAGAACGACATTTTTAAACCAGCCAACCGGTCATTTTCCGAGAGCACGTAAATATACAATGAAAAGCCCAATTAACAAACAAAAAGTCGAAACCGATACACGAGGTCAATTACAAACTAGAGGACCTCATGATCACATCGCTCGGATTTAAGAAATGCATACTTTTTAATTTTGACCAGTCGTGACAGTAACTGAATTGTTTATCCGTGCAAAATTATTCTACATTTAAGACATGTCTATGGTTATAACGGCATAAAAACTTGATTGATTCAAATTCATGATAGAGACACGTAACACATACCAATGAGAAATCTTACAATACAACCCTTTAAAGATCACAAATATAACTTTAATCAACGTTGTAAACTGTTCAAATCTAAATTTCAAAACGAATGTCGCTGACATGCTTATCGATAGTTAAAGCAATTATTTTCGTCAAATACCATTTACACGAAGTTGAATGTTACGTGATGGCAAGTCTCCTGTATTTTCGCTCGATTGACACCATAAGTTTATAACTGTGGCCACGGCCATCGCTGAACACAAGTGGATTAATTCATTCTGAATATCTGAATACGTTCAAATATTGCTAATATTTCATAACGATCAGAAGTAGTCCAATAGTCGAAGGATTTCAATTTCTAATCATGAAAGCACGCGCGCTCATCACTCCATTTTACTTATACAGCGATCTGGCTTTTTGTGACATGTATCTTGTTTATATATTTTTCATCAATTATCCGGTTCAACTTTCCGAAGTAATCACACTGAATCCACTTTATTTACACTTACAATACTCAAATTATATTAACCGTCCTCTCCAGTACCTAAAAATCACAATAACAAATGCATAATTTTGGCAGATGGATAGCACGAGAAGTTCTACAACCACTTCAACCCAAGTTGACAAAATTGTAATATTCCATAATTACTTCAAATAGGAAAGTTCAATTTATAAAAAATACAGTCGATTTTGAAATTCATATATGAAATTGTTCTGGCTCAAATAAATTTTATACTATGTAATTAACGAATAAAATTAGACCCCTTAAATCGTTCCAATTACATGGTGTCATCGGATGCGACCAATTATCACAACTGCATGGTCAACCGATAAATTATCTTGCTGTCGAAGATGGATTGAATTAAAATTCTGGATTACGAACACTAGTTATTTGGAAAATCATCTTGAAAATCAATATTTCGTTTGTACATTTCTGGCCACAATTCTACAATATTCTTGGATGTCATTTTCTGCAATGAAACATTATCGAAAAACGCTGAAAGCCTTTCCGGGATTGGGTTTGTAAGATTAATTGAATCCCCCGACTTTCATACGAATTGCTTAACATTGCAAGAGTTAAACTGTCGAATATTTCACGATGAATGCCTTTTACCGGTAAAACTCATATCAGGCAACTGTTGAACATTAAGGGTTTACAATTTTAGCGGTCTTGACCAGGAATATGATAATTACCTGACTAGGCAAGCTTATTTTCGGATTCCTCATTACTAGCCATGCATTTAGCACTATAAGGTGGAGATTTTAGTAGAATATACCTGGTAGGTCATATGGTTAAGAATATTCCCATTTTGTCCTAATCCAGAATTTTGTCTTCAACAAAACTACATTTACGACAATTGATTTAACACGTCGTGTTAAGATTTCGAGTTTATGTGAGTTGCAGCAAGTTTCCCCTGCCTGTAAAATTTAAATTTTGCTTGTGAAGGAGTTCCTTAAGTCCAGTTGTGTCAGTTAACATTTGAAATGTTCTAACTCCAACCTTGGAGTTGGAGTTGACCTGTTTCTCATATCATTGACCCATAATTTAATTCACATGTTTGATCACCGGACGAAGTTTTGAAAACATTTTTTCTCTCGATCATACAATTTTAATTTGACTTGCAAGTGACTACTCACTTGGCTCTTTGCTCATCCGCAAGCAGTATAGCGACTATTATCATAGGCAAGGCACCAATCTGGGACTTCAGTACGAATTCTTTGAACACTACTTTTTGAATCCTAAACCAGTACAAGAATTGTGATGGTTTGGCCTGCCTGACCGACTTTGAACAGACCTCCGCTGCTCTTAGCCCGTTAAATCGCCATTGCACTGCACTTTCGCCATACATATGCGTTTGCCGATTTGTAATTTCCCAAGTTCCACTACGAAATCAAATCTGAGTTCGTATTTCCCATTTTGTGAAGATGCCTGAAGACATAAAATTCTCAAAAATTCCATATCGGCTTACTTTTCGGCAATGAATCGAGAGGAATTTGTTAGGAATTCTAGGAGTACCTCTTCATTACTTAATGGAGTCATCCTTGTAACAAATCCAGAGTATAAAGTATAACTCACAGTGCCATTTTTAAGTGTAGCTTGTTCTTATTTTAATTTAAATTCGAACACTTGAAACCTCAAAATCTAAACATAACCAACAATACCATTAAAACTGTATAGCATCGTTAATTTTATCTCATGTTCCTTGTCCTCGCATTACACTTACAGTTACTACACTAAACCAATAGATGAGTCAAAGTCTGAAGAACAAATCTTGTTAGACTTGTTAGCATAGAATGATTATTAAGCATAAATATCACACAATGCTTGTTACACACATGCAAACTAAACAATCAATCAATCACCAGTTCATATATTTCTTCATTCTCTTCCCATGCTAAGGTTATTTTTGTGGACCCGTCCGATAATATGTTTTGTTTGTCCACGAAAGAACGAACAAAACGACCTTACAAAGGGTACCAAAAATTACAGCGTCCAAGATTATGTTGCAACCTTATTGGTATGACAAGAGAAAATTAAGCCAAATTAAGTTTTTTGTAGCTAAAATTATCTGTAAAGTCAGTAAATCTTGGCACAATACAGTTGCTGACTTAGCTTGTTTGTTTTTTCTATTCGAATTTCGTGTGCAAAATAATTATTAGAAATTATAATTGTAGGAAGTAACATTCCTAAATGCCTGCGAGCCTAGTATGAACTACTCTACAAACTTTTTCAGTTCTTTTCTGTCAAATGACCTTGTAATTGCAGAAAAAGAATTCAAGATCTATAATTTACACTGTATTAAAATAATAACAGACTATCCAAATTAAATAGTCTATCCCTAAAATTTTCCACTACTTTAAAAAATGGTCCCAAAGATTATTAAACTTGTCTATAAATTGTCAAAATTTTGATTAAACTTCTGCAAAAATCAATTTAACTGTCTATGGATTAAGAATATCCAACATAATATTATGTTGATTAAAATTTGATAGAATTTAGGCTGTTTCGCTGTATTAAAATGGACACAAATCCAACCTGTACAAAACTCATTTAAAATCATCCAGAATAATATTATACATAGTCGGCATTAAATTGTCTAAAAATATGATCAAAATCAGCCTTACCTTCGTAATAATATACAAAATCGAAATACTAAACTGCCCACAATATGATAAATTCATTGAAATTAACCCTTTACTTGTAACTTTTAGGATCTTTGGTAAAAAGGGGTAACCTTATGAAAATGATGTAATCAGGCAGTCAATGTGTGTGTGTGAACAGGAAAAAGTCACACGACTATACATGTGTTAAGGGGGTAAAAGCTTGTATAGAAAGCATGTGGGTCTAGTATGATTTGGATTTTGTAGAATATATTTTCATAGCCGGTTCATTTTCATTCCTTCCAGTTAGTTAAAAACTTTCAAATCCCTAACCGTAATTAGTTGGGTTTTTACATCCCGTCCTTCATCCCTGGATCATCCGATTCTTCCTTACTAACATACATGCTGTATACGCAAAGAATACTGAATCGGATATTGTAAAAAAAAAATTAACACAATAATAGGGGATCTCAATTTCTCAAAAGTCTCGAATTGAAAAGTACTAAAACTTAAGTTATAAATTTCGGTAAGGAATCGTCGTTTAGTGTAAAATTTGAAATTAGTCAAATTAATAAATATGTATTGCAGTTTGACACTTTTGCATTTCATTTACATCTAGATAAAATCAGAGGTCGAAAGGTGTTCAAAAATAAACGTACGAGACGAAATAAAAATCATGTCCATTCCAGAGGGTAAAAAATTGGTGTCTAAATGGTATTTTGGTGGAATAGCTGCAACTGGTGCTGCTTGTTGTACTCATCCCCTTGATCTTATTAAAGTAAGTTTAATATTGTCGCAAAATATTATTACACTGTAATGCCAAAAGTAGTCCGATCATGATGAGATAAGATATTCAAACATAGTTGTCTTGAATGGAATTATCTGATATCGTATTCAATCAACTCATTGATACTAAAAGGTGAACAACCGTGCAAATGGTCATGTATGAAATTGTCATATCAGATATTTTCAATACAATCCGATTAGTCAAATCATCGGATTTCGACATTCCATTGACGTTTAAGAAAATAAGAATCTCCATAATTCAAAGGAAATATTGTTTCAGGTAGTAATTTGCATAGCCGTGGCGAGCTAGCTTATCAGAATATAACTTAGCTGATTTGATATCTTGGCGGAACGTACCGTAATTTAGCTAATCCGATATCTGACTAATTCTGACACTAATTATTTTATCTGATCAAATCATTGTTGAAATAATTAGCTCTAATTTTCCAACCTAATTTAACAATTAGGTACACATTCAAACACAACAATCTGGGAAAATCGGTGTTTTGAGTCAAGCGATTCAAATTGTTAAGAAACAAGGGGTGTTGGCACTGTACAATGGTCTCACGGGGTCAATGCTTAGGCAGGTCACCTATTCGACAACAAGGTTTGGGATTTACGAGGTGTGAAAATTACGAATTAATAAAAAAAGTAAAGACTGACAAAAATATTGATCAAAAATTAATTTTTGAACAGATCGGAAAGCAACGCCTGACACCGAAAGGTGCTAAAGATATTCCATTTTCAGAAAAAGTAATTTTGGCTGGATTTGCTGGTGCTATTGGTGGTTACGTCGGAACTCCAGGGGACATGGTCAATGTCCGAATGCAAAATGATATTAAATTAGCTCCAGAACTGAGGAGAAAGTACGGGGAAACAATTTTCAGACTGCGTCTCTTCGTCGTTCGTCAGAATTTTCGTGCTTCTTGTACACAGATTAATCCAATTAAAATAACAAGAATTTCGTAATTTTGTCATTCCAGCTACAAGCACGCACTGGATGGAGTTTACAGGGTGTTCCGTGAGGAAGGTATCCGAAAAGTATTTGCTGGAGCTTCAACGGCAACAGTTCGTGCTGTTTTTGTGACAGTTGGTCAGTTGTCATTTTATGATCAAGTCAAAGTTATGCTTCTTGACACTGGGATCTTTAAGGACAACATGATCACGCATTTTCTCTCCAGTCTAACAGCTGTAAGTTATGATAAAATATGTCCGATTTAACACAGACTTCAGGAGAACCACTTTTCCGAATGATTAACCAGGAATCTTATATTTCAAGCAATATTCAAAAATCTAACGTATTGTCTATTATTCTCCACTGCATGATGTATGACCGATTTTAACTGCTAGAATTTCTGCCAAAATTTCGAAACATTTCATTCAACCATTTACTTCCAAATGCACGTCTCTAAGGGCGAATCAGAATAATTTTATCGATTTTCGTATTGGTGGCCAAGCCTAATCGAATCCATAAGTTCTTAACCTGATTTAATTTTTGCAGTGAAATGTTCCCTTGTCAGTAGTTTCAAATCGGAATGTATTAACCTAAATTCCGTGAAGTCAAAAGTTGAAGATTCATCTTGAAAATTTCGCTGCAAATACTGTGGCAATCTAATAGTGTTAAAACTAATTCATCCTGATTATTTTAAACAGGGAGCGGTGGCCACATTCATCACACAACCGTTGGATGTACTTAAAACGAGACAAATGAATGCTAAACCCGGTGAATTCAGAGTAAGTTTCGTTATTTAAGAGGAAATTTTTCTTTAATTATTTCTTCAAAAATATATTGTTTAATTTACAGAGTTTATGGCATCTCGTCACTTATACAGCTCAGTTAGGCCCAGCAGGTTTTTTCAAAGGATTCGTCCCTGCGTTCATTAGACTTGGCCCACACACAGTTCTATTATTTGTTTTCTTGGAACAACTGCGTCAAAATTTTGGAGAATACGTAGACGCATAAATAATTGTGCTTTTTGAAAAAGGCTGAACTATGAAGACATCCAAATCATATCACCCTCAATCAAACTAAACTGAATGGTACTACTTATTTTGTAAATGTCCAAAGCGCTTGGCTGCTGTCCAAGTAGTAAAGTAGTCAATCGCTGATAATAAATTCCAAAGACATGTAGAACAAAACTGTAAATTTTAAGGCTGTGAATAGTAGAGGAACTAATTATAACTCTTAAATCCATATCGATAGTCGCATAGAAAGATTTTATGTGTGCACTATTTTTATTGAATAAGTAATATTTTTTGAAAAGAGATTTTAGGAACTTATTTAGCTTCTTTCTGTATAAAAATAAAAGTAGAAAGTCTGCTCGTCAGTCGCCAGTGTTCAAGGAAACTAGTTACTACAAAATAATTCCAGTAATAAAAATTATCTGTTGTTCTCTATCTGTGATCTGTTGCTTGCGATGTTGAAATGTAGAGGAAATTAGTTTTTAAAATAGTGCAGATTGTTATATTGTTAAACTGAAGGTGAAATGAAGTCTGTTACATTCTTGTACAATTTAGTGCTATAGCTTATGCCACAAATAAAATGTATAAATAAATTTTATTCTAGAAATATTGTTGGAACTAATGGAAATTGGAATGTGCAGTGAAATCTGAAAGATATTATAAAGATATTAGAAATAAAGGTGCAAAGTGCAGAGTTCGAAACTTCAAATTGGTTTTCTGTATGTGAATTCCTTACAGATTAGAATAATGGCTAAATATGACGTAGAAAAATTTCGATTTTTAAACTAACTGTGGAGCATATTTCTCCAGAAGATATTCGTGTTCGGAAACTAACTTCCTAGCTGAGTTATTTTGTAAAAAACGTTCCAGTAGATAATATCCTACCAGTAGGCTACTTTTCTTGTAAAAACCTGTTGGATTGTGAGCAAGTGAAATTTTGTTACACAGTAGAAATTTTTGAAACATTCCAACCATGCATGCACTTCCTTGCTTACGCAACAGAAACCTCGAAAAACGTTTAAATGCATTGGCAGTAATGAGGGCATGCAGAAATTATCCACATGTGAATTCATATGGCTGAATTGTGAATTCTGAACGTAGGTTTGATCGATAATGCCTCTTACGTAAGAAATGGTTCCTTAATAGTAAGGCCTGCCTTGACCTTTTGGAAAATCTACTTAACGTATTAGCAGTAACTTATATACAATGTTTGGTGAAATTCATTTTACCATTTTTATTACTTCTCTTCAACGCTGAATTTAAGATAACATCCGTAATACCTTACCATTTGCTTCACAGCCAAACTGGAAACACCATTCATTTCATATTTGCGTATTAAATCTACACAGCTATGAACAAAAAAATACTACGACTAGCAAAACTAAACTATAGTTAACAACTTGAAATGCAAGAAACCAAATCGAAAGATTCTGAACCGGTGCACTCGAACTTCCATTCCTAAGTAATTCCTAACGCAAATTATACGAATTCGTACTAGTGCAAACTACAAGTACTCAAAACTAATGGGCCCATGTTTCTCACGGGCAATATTACAATATAACATAGGAACCCTAATAAAACTTCGTATTAACATAATTATTTTTGACTACAAAAAAAAACAGAAACAAATAGTAATATCACTCAATATTTAGTACCGGAACTATTTGACGTAAACTAAATTATAAATAATTCTACGAAACTAAAAATTCACGATTGAGTTTGACAGAAAAATTCACCTTTGTATGTATTATTGTGCAATGGTTGATTCACAATTCAATTGTTTAAATAAATTCCTTGAAATACATTCAAGATTGAACAGAAAATTCCATTTTTTGCAAAAAAAACAGTGATTCACAATTTAACTACAAAAACAAACTAGAAAATTTCGTTTTGTTTTTCAGTTTTGCATATTGATTATTAAATAAGTTGTTTGAGTGCATCAAATTACACCGGTTAGTCGTGTCCGTCTGTGGCGTGGAGGTGTGTGTACACGTGGTCATATCTTGGCTTAACAGTAACAGGATAAATAATTGATTCCAGTTAAATAGTTAATGTGGACTTTAATTACCACATATGTGTCTCACGAATTTCACTAATCACTTGACTCGCTTTTTGAAGGGCCTGAAATTGAAAATGTTGCCACAAATTAAAACTCGGACAAAATCCAAATATTCGAAACAATTTCAAGTCTCTTACCTTAAGCATGTCTGACGCTTCTTTCCTTCGCTGAGCAATATGCTCCGACTCGGCCAACAAATCCTCAATTTGATCTGGTTTGTACAAATGGCTGACCTAAAATAAAATGCAAGGAATAAGCTTTCCTCTCTCATATTTTCCTTAAATCACATAGGCCGGTCAGCGTGATTCAGCTATCTATGATCGAATTTGGGCGAATATTTTGTACTATATGTCATGGACATCGTATTTTCTCTAATAGAACTGGTCTCAATTACAACCCGGGTATTTTGTTTACTTTCTCCATGCACCCTTATTTATTTATTTATTTATTTATTTGAACCCAAGTTATTCTCAACAGAAATATAAAAAATCAGCACTTCACGAACACGAAAATTCCCCAACTAAATGGGCAATTACATAGCCATGCAAAAGGAGAAATCGGAGAAAGCGACTGACCGGAGACAGATTTTTTAACTGGAGCCCAGGGTTCTCTTCTGATAGAGCAAATACGGTGTCACAATTTTATCTTAATGAGGAATGCGATTGTCAAATCAGATCAGAATGTGTGATATTATAGCTTCTGAACTGGAGATTTTGAAAATTCAAAAAATTTAATAATGTAAAACATTTGAATGACTTACTAGCTCAGACTGTAAATTTTCTTGAACATGGTTGACCAAGAAATGCATGATGGCTTTTGGAACAGAGTCCTGAATTGACTTCCTGAATTGAAATGAAAATAAAGGATAAACAGACAAAAATGACTATTATGACTTACCTCACAATAACAAAGTAAGATTTGATGAGCCTTTCTATGATTCTGCAATCTCTGTCTTCTTTCTCAGAAAATTGTATTCCGCTACTGTTAATTGAATCGGCCGCTGGTAATAGATTCACAGATCTACTTTTCACAGGGCTTCGAGTTTGATTTGACGCTGGCCTATTTGGACCAGCGTCGCCTTCAGGACCGGGCGAAGATATTCCATTCGTGATTGGTGCATTGTTCATTGTCAATCCATCCGGTATCTGTGGTAATTTTCCAATATTTGGTGGTAGAGAATGCATCGGTGAATTGTCCAGAGACTTTGCGACAACATTTCCAAACCAGTTCTGAAGGTAAATTTTATAATGGCTTTATGTTTACCATTGCGTTGAAGAAAATCTTGAGCAAAAACGAATCAAGAAAATCGCGAAAGAAAAACTAAAAAAAGCGTGCAATCAAAATTTTTGATGTTTGTTCAGGTTTAACAAAAGATTGAAACTGTATGTCACCGTAAACTGGTCACAAGCTGACCCGTTCAGCTTGGATTTTTTATTTCGCGTTAAAAAAATTATGTGCGAAAATCAAGAAATTCAAGAAGTTGCCAAACTTTCCTACAACTACTTACACCAACCTATTACTTGTATAATGCAGCATTTACAGCAAGTCAAGGTTCGCAATACTGTGCATAAACGGCAGGAATGTTGTCGCAAATAATATACAAAAGTGATAAATAAAACCTTCGCGGATTTACCTCAAAGCTTGAATTCGTAAACTAAGTGAACATCAGATATATGAACAAATTAATAAGCCAAAAGTAAAATTAATTGAAGCAGAGTATGAAATTGGAAAATAAATACAGGTCAGCCATTATTTTTAAAACTTGGTAACGAAAAGTGGCAAAATCACAAAAGAAATTCTCAAAAGTAAGCCAAGCAAGAGATGGTAAAGAATTATGGCGCATGCAAAGCTGAAACGTTCCATCTTGAATTTGACCCAATAGTTTTCCTTACCTTAGACCCCTCAGCCACCTCATGTAGATTATTCTGTAAGCCTTGAAGTGAAATTGGATTTGAATTTGGATTCATCATTTGATTCCTTTTTAAATTCTTTTCATGATGATGTCGGTGTTCCATGAGATCCATAGATCGCAGTGCATGGTCCGTTTCTCGGAAGAAATCCGGATGTTTTGTATTAATGTACGCTAATTCAATGGCAACCAAATTCTCTACCATTTCATTTGTCGTGGGAAGCCTACGTCTCAAGAGATGAGTCACGACGTCAATGATGCTCTCATGAACTTTTGGGAATCTCAACATCTCTTGCTGAACTTCCGTCCCACAATGTTGAATAATTCGTTGCATTTCTTCATGAACTAATTCCACACAACGAAGGGATGGTTCTTCAAGCCTTCGTATTTGTCTCTTCACTAGTAATTCGAATGTAACCTATACAATAAACAAAAAAGCAGAATCAATACAGAAATTATAATAAGTAAAAAGTAATCAAAACTTGTGCGTGTAAATAAAAACAGGAAAGGAATTTCTTTCTGTCTTCAACACGAGAGACATTTCGTCCTTGGTCGAAAAGAATTCAGTATTTACTTCATTAAAACCAGAGATTTCACCAAACTCCTGAGAGTAATAACAATGGAAAAACAAAAATGAGACACAGTACTACATACTACATATGGGTAGGAGCAAGGTAAAGGTCAAAATAGAATGATTGAAATATTTACCTCAGGAACGAAAAGGGCAGGTCTTGGCCCTGTTGCATTTCTTATGGCAGTGAGGATGTCCAATTTTGTAAGTCCAATGACAGGGTCAATCCCCAATAGAGTATTGCCAAATGTTTCATGAAATATATAACATATTCTAGCACCGCCACATAACTCTGTCGTTTCTATATTCCGTGATGTTCCGTCAATTGTAGAAGTATAGGCAGATGCAAATTTTGTTATAATTTGGAGTAGCGTTTGGGATTTGTCACGAATGTCATCACCGTAGGATTGAAGTACTGATTGGAACTGAGATATCATTACGTTGACCCGTGTCTGTAAATAGTAATAGCAAAATAAAATAATTAATACCCTTCTTAACGTTCATTCCAAAAATTAGAACACGTCTCATGATTTTCTTTTACGACGGTCAATACCTTAAGTTCCGGAAGGCAATCACGAATGTGATGCATGAGTAACCGGTTCAAAGTTTTGGCTAAGTATGGCGTGCCATTCCTTGAAGCTAGCGTAGGATATTTTCTCTGTAGAAATGCAGCTTCGTCTTTCAGTGCATCTTCGATTGACTTCTTATTCTGAATATCCAACTGCGAGCGATTAACAACTCCGAGTATTCCTAATTTTACTGGAACGACCCGACCGCAGAGGACATCAACAGCATCCGTTCCAGCGTCCATGAGGTCAAGTTTGGTAACAACAGCTAACGTCCTTCTTCCTTCGGCGTCTACCTCTCTCGCTAATTTTATACTTTCGGAAGTAGCCATATCATTGTTGGCGGGTGAGACAGCGAGGATTATACTGTTGGGATTTTTGATGTAAGTCAAAATAAGAGAATTTATTTGATCCTCAATGTCTTCTGGTTGGTCACCGGCTGCCACCTGGAATGGAAAGTAATTTTAAACTTGTATTACAAAAGAGTTCGAGTTTATATTCTTGTTAACAAAAACTGAAGGCTATGTCCCAAACTTGGTCACACAATATTTTCAGAGCAATAAAAAAGCAATTCTAATTTTCAAATACCTTAACAATTCCAGGGAGATCAACGACCGTCAAATTCACGACTCTAGTTGAGTAAACTTTAAGATTTACGGGTTCACTACAAATTCCTTTATTATTTCCAGCCTTCCGATCTGTTTCTTTCTCGATTTCTTCACGCACATCGTCAAAGTTTGTAAAAACTTTGTCCGGTTTATGAAGAAAGCGACACCATTCATCTGTCTCCAGCGTACCTACATTTCGACAAAACACAAAATATTTAAATCAGTTCTGCAAGTTCTATTTTCCTAGACGATTAGAATAACTAAATTACCTTCTTTGGCTGATCTGTGTTCTCTGTCATCGTTTGGTGCATAAATTAGCTGTAACACGATTGGACACCTTGTCACGGTTCCAGTTCCGCGGGGTAAAAACGTTCGGCCGACGAGACTTTCCAAAACTGAACTCTTACCAGAACTCTACAAATTAATACAAATACAACAATGGTTTTAAGTTCGAAAATTGACACACATTATTACAATTGTGCCCTGATAAGTTCAGTGTTTTTCGATAACTAAAAACTGATGCACTGGCGTTAATGGAGAACTCCGCAAATAACTTTTAAGTTTATTAATAAAAAAATTCGAAGAAATTTAAGAATTAATCGGTAAACTTTATCATCAAAGTGAACTCCAGATGACGAATAGTATAAACTGCACATAAATAGTTTTCAGAATCAATACCTTTACTAAAAAGAATTATAAATACAATAATAAATTTACACCTTCAAATTACGTATTTGGTGGACATTAGTTATGACACGCTTTGAATGTATTGGTTGAGGAATGAGGAAATGTTCATAAATCAATATAAATTCAGAAAATTGTAAACAAGTATGGAAATATAACGAAAACGAAATAGAAATCAAGGTTTCGAATATATACAAACCATCTGAACATCATCAATCAATCACCACGATAGAACTGATAAGCTTACCTGTGTTCCAACGACAACAATCTGAGGAAGTTGAATCACATCCGCACTATGAATTCATAAAAAAATTAAACTGAATATTTTGGCGTAGTTTTCGTTCGCTTTAAAAATGTCTCAAACTAAATTAATCGATAAAAGTTGGCAATCATCCCTTTTCAGGTATACCCATCTAGTTATATACTACAATAATATTATACAAAATCTCTGCAAAGAACTGAGAATTCCGGATTCAATACAAAAATTTACTCACCCAATTGTATTAAATACGTCCTGGAGTTTATTGATCACTGGAATAAGGGCTTCCATATTTTTTTCAGGTTTTCCGTTTCTTCAAAATTTAACTTTCCAGCTCGATCTTCCCAATTCCAACTCACAATTGTTTCTGCTTATTAATGAGTATGACTGTCACGATTTCGTTCACAAAACTTCCAATCGCTTCTCCTTCAATTCCTTCTTCTGATATAACCTCTGTTGCACAAAGAAAACAAGGAAATAAATGAAATAATATAAGAAAACATTGCAAAAGTTACGATTTTGCAATCATAAATAAATGACTACACCACACTTGATATGATGACTCAGGTAACGGAAAAAGAAAATTAACCAGTCTCCGTTCAATCAGCCAGTGAACTATCCGTTTCAGTTGCAGAATTACGCTGCGCTACTAACTTTTAAAGTCTTACTAACAACTAATTACTAATCTCAGCGGGCGTATTTCATCATTCATCGTTACATTACAATTGACCATATTCCACTTACGACAAAAGGGAACTAAAATTAGATTAGATAACAAATGACAAAATAATATTTTCCCAAGAATTTCGTTCAGTGCACTGCACGTAACAAAGAAGTCAATTACCTCATAATATCAGCTCTGCCCGTCCGATGTATGTTAATGAGGTCCGTGTCCGTCCAAATTGTAAGTCAATCACCCTAACTCACCAGTACCCCGAACACTCAATAATGAAATTACCGCTGACTGAATCTTGACAGCCTTTGTCTTTCTATGCCAAACGTTATGTTGGTACTTCCGGGTGGGACAAGGGTCAGGCGGTCAGGGTCACTGTCGTTTTTTCTCTGAAACCGATAACTGGACACACGACACACGATAAGACCACCACTGCTGATACGAAGAATCGAAAATTAGAGTAGAAAAGAAACTGCAATCGCTTTCGTAAGTCAGCCGCAGAGTCAATTTTTTTGATGTGATAAAATTGGACGGACAGGAATACATGGCAGGAGAAAAGGCGTCGACTCTGTCCGACTAATCCTTGTCAGGTGGGCTCGTAATGTGGGAAAAAGTTTCAAAATTTGAATCAAAATTCAGTACACATTTTGCTGAAATTTTATTTTGTGAGATTTTTGTTAATGTTTACTAAAAATTGAAAACCATTGACCGGATTTTTCTTAGTGTTGTCGTACATCGCCATTACTGCCGAGCTGAAACTGACTGATATTCAACTTACGTGAAGTAATTCGAGAAGTAAGTTTTTCGTTTAATGTATTTTTTAAAATAATGCAATAGACGAATAGACCCAAGTCTGAAAATTGCCTATTCTGGGTTTTGTTTTGGTTTATTTTACAGGGGGCATGGCAGAAATAAAATCATTAGCTGGTTGGTTTATAGTCAAGAACTTAATTGAATTCTTGTTGACTGTGATTTAGTAGCAGTGATTTTCTGATTATATGTTGGTTTTTGTTGTATATATTTCTAGTTCAAGCCCAAGGGCAAATATGTTGTTCAAATCAGTTGTAATTACAAAATTATACGACATTCGAGTTCAGATATCAGGCATGCGAAAGTGTGATTTTAATTCCGGTAATAATGGCGAACCTCTTCAATATAAATTAGGATTGAGTAATTCGAGTTTCGAGATAATATGCTCCTCTATAAGTTAGGCTTCGAGAGGTGATTTCTTTTCTCTAAAACATTACATCTTCTTAAGATTCTAAAATAAGGAGCTAAAGGTAAGATAATTCGTCCAAAATCATGAACAGGATAATTTTGGAAGAAATTTGGTTGAACAGACATCTTCCATAAATCTTGACATATTAATGTATTTAGCCATTACCTTTACAATTTTGAAGAATGAGTTTTTAATTAAGTTTTTTTTTTCATTCAGTGAGATTGTCAGCAGTGAGGCTATCAACGACATCGGCTAAAGTATGGGACCTCTACGCTAGTGTTTGTTTGGAAAGGAGGCCGGTCATAACCAAAACATTGAGTCCAATGGAAGAACGGTACTCCAAGTTCATGGAGGAAATTGAATTAGAGTCAAGCAAACTTTCTGACCATGAAGTTCGCCACAAGAAGGATTTGTGAGTCATGGTGTTGGAATTTAAAAATAATAGAACTCATATATTTGATGTATTGATTTATCTTGGTTTATTTTCAGACGGTTAATGGAAAAAATTAAGAAGGGTGAAACGGACAAGGGTAATATTCAAACAGCGCAGGACTACGAGGATTCCTGCACGAAAGAATTGATGAAGTTTGTGCCTAAAAAGATTGGTAGGACTACAGGTGCATGTCTTAGTTTTAGAACCTCACAAGTTCAAATTAGTGATAATAATTAACAAGTTGACCTCATTCTGAATATTTCTATTTCAGAAGCAGACACGAAAAATGATACAAAATCTTTACAGCGAGCTCTGGATTCACACCTTGTCCTCGTGGTAGAGCAACAACTTGGAAAGGATTTCAAATGGGTTTGCCCTCAAAGCAAACGAATTGAGGGAGAAACTTTGCGACAGGTAATGTCTAATACTGCTGAATTTAGCCGATTGTAGCCTGTCACAGGTACGAACATTTTCGCTCTAGCAAGGGTTCGGTTCGATACCTCGGACAATCACCGTGATGTGCATGCTCTAAGGTGTACCACCCAACTCCCCCTCAATCTACTAAAAAGAGTAGTACTCTCGTAACATGCGTGAAATATTTAAAATATTTTAGACGGCTGAGAGATTACTGCAAGAGACTTGCCCCAATGTCAAAGCTCAAATATTTGGAAATGCACCTTGGGGTTTTTACAAGTACAAATATCCTCCAGGTGTTCAGAACAAAGAGGGGAAAGAAGTGACTGGTGCAAAGGTAAGAAATTTCTATCGTTGGATGTTTATGAATTTTCAAGTAATATGTAAATGCACTTTCTATTTTACATGAGCAAGTAAAGTTCCAGTTAAAGTTAAAGTTATTTGGCACCCTAGAATTAAGTCACTGTCCAAATTACTCAGAATTGAATTTCAGAGAAAACACAGACCACAAAAGTACAGAGTACTAAGCTGTTAATAGGAGAAAATTCTATATTGACGTCGTATTTCCGTTTTGGTATTACCAAACAAGCACTGGTATTTTCGATCCCATCATTCAAACACAGACAATTCACAACTTAACATTAAGTAATTTCAATCGAGTTAAAAATCAAGCATCGCGGTAGATTTTTCTAAAATTCAGTCAAAATCCACTAATCCACTCATGAACGTGAAGCCTGACAATTTATAATTATTTTATATGTATTGAAATTTATTTTTCGCTTTTTAGATATTTTTCTACAAAGCCAAACATATATCAGGCAATGTGGAGCCAACCAAAAATGATGCTATTCACATAAAAGATTTTCATTGGTTGACGAGGAAGGAATTGGAAGACAAATTACTGGATGAGTACCATTCTAGCATTTCACAGTTTTTAATTGAAGAGGATTAGCAAATTTTGAATACAGTAGAATTAGGCAGAACAGAATAAAAACTGTTTATTGTTTACATCAATCAAAAGTCAACCACAAATTATTTCCACATGACACAATTTGTATTACTTTCACTCGTCATCGTCGAATTGTTCAGCCATAGCAGATTCAATGAAACGTTTATAAGTTGCCATGAACTTGGCAATAAATTCTTCCAAATGAAAAATAACTTTAGATCCCTTGGATGATCTCCATTGACATCGAGCAGCCTCAGCACATATTTCCGGTTTGAGCTGGTTATCGCAATTCCTAACTAATTCTTTCAAAAGACCTTTAAAAATTAGATCAGCTGGAATACAGTGACTTAATAGTTCATAGATGCGTTCTCGAACAGCCAACAATTTTGTCGGAGATTGCTCGTTCACAATTTGAAAAGCCGTATCCTTCAAATATTGCTCCCAATCAGGTGCTAATGAACAAGAAAAATTAGATACTCTGATATTTTTATAAAATTTTAAACTTTGATGACTTCTTCAAACCTGCAATCGATTGTGTGTCATTAAATGGGTATGCCTCAGCACGACAGGCTTCCAACATCAAAATAGCTCGACGCAAGTTACCTTGAGAAGCTTCAGCAATTCGATCAGCCAGAGCAACCGGAAGAATAAGGTTCTCCTTCTTGGCCACACTCTGAAAATTAAATTGTATTTGTGCAACCATTAATATTTTGTCAGTAATAATTGATAAAATCTTAAAACTGTAAAAACCAGTTTTGTTTGACTGACCATAAGCACAGTCACTATTTGTTTGGAAGTAGGAGCAGGGACTCTTAGGAGGAGACAACGACTTTGAATCGCAGGAGTGACACGAGAAGTAGACAAGGCACAAAGAATGAGACGACAGGCTGAAATGTACTTCTCCATGGTTCGTCGCAAGGCATCTTGGGCATCTTTCGTTAGTCGGTCCACTTCTTGTAAAACGATAACTAGAACGCAAAAAAAATAATTCTATTGGATCTTGACATCTGCAGAACAAAATTATGTGATCTCTCTGTGAAAATCTTCCAAACAGATTTAGAAAAATATAAAATTCATTATTTTGTCGGTCTAACTAGTGAACGTAATTAATTGTAACTACAATTACAAGAAAAGAACTCCAAAGTAATTGCTAACAATTACAATTACAAGTTACATTCCAATTACTCATTCGAATTAAGGTTTTTCGAGTAGATATTATCGGCATATTTTGCTTCTGATGCTCAAAATTTTAAGTATTTTTAGAAGTAATCAAGACAATAAGTTGAATCACATGTTACAAATTCCAGTATTTAATTACCATTATAAATTAGTCTGAATTTCTGAAAGCCTAATTACAACTGCAATTTTGTAATTGTAATTGCAATTTAGCAATTAACTACAATTACTAATAAAATTAAACCCTGTCAGCTTCGGATTACCAGTGTTCCAATTTATCCAATGTCAGCGAAAAGCTACGTACACTACATGGACAGTTACAATTCCCTAAATGTGACTGAATTGAGCTCAAAAATATTGTGAAAAATGCATTACCTTTGAATGGATGCTGATCCAAAGGATGTGTCTCGGCAACGTTCTTAATCAGCTCTTGAATTACAACTCTGTCGTATATCCCTACATCGCTAGGATTTACTTCAATATGATAATTGCTGGAGTAGGTTGAGATTTCAATTTTTTTCTTGGAAGCGCTCTGTAAGATAGAAGTTAATCAAAATTACCTAATAAGCAAATTCGAAATACTGAATAAAATTAGAATGAAGTCAATCTAGTTTGAAGTATCAAGTTACCTCAAATGTTTGTCTTTGAATTCTAACACGATCCACACCACACCCATACAATTCCCTCAGAAGGCAAGAAATCCGAGTTCGTTTCCCAGCTCCAGAAGGACCATACACAAGCAAATGAGGAAAATCCCCGCATTGAACCTGCATGAAATATGAACTGTTCTAAAATTCTTATTTCTATTTCTATTTGTATTTTATTCAAATCAACATCCTATCGAGGAATAAGTTTTATTAGAATTTTGCATGGGAAAAAAATTCAGTGCGGAATACATGAAAAATAAAAATTAGTTTTAGATCAGTTTGCAATAGTGGATATTTTTTTTCTGATGTCCAGGATACTTGTGTTACAAAACAATACTGCTTTTTTTAGATCCTTTGCCAAAAGTGGTCTCAGGCCTGACACCTGATCCAGTTGGTGGTAAGTGCATTCAATAAATTGTAAAAAATCAGTCTAAAAATTAGTAATCGAACACATTCGACGTGACATTATATAAACCACACAAGTGACACAAGTCATTAAAATTCACGTATTACTGATTAAGGTTTTGAATAATACTAATTTGTTCAGCCTCTTTGTATTAACTGTTAACATAGTTGGAGCGTAATTCCTGACGTCCTTACGTGACGTAACTGAATAAATGAAAAAATACACTCTTACTTCAGAACAGCCCTAATTTGTAATATTTTGAAAACAATAAACATACAAAATATATAAATTGCTTTAAAAACAATAAGAAATCGTTCCTAGAGCTAAATTAATTTATTTTATGACTTACCAATTGTTTCAAATTCTTAGCGGCGTCTTTATGATAATTTAAATCTTCCAAACTCTTCGGTCTGTATTTGTCCACCCAAAGTGACATCTTAGATTTAGTAGTAAGTACTGAAAAATAAACAGAAGTAACTGATGAAAATTGAAAACTGAGCGTTGTCGTTGACTTTCTCTCTTTCTTCCTGTCAAGTCGAAATCAACTTTTCCCCGCCGCTTCGATTTGTATTTCCCTCACTTTGGTCAATTTCTAAATGGGGATTTGGTATTCTCTCGGGGTTCGTTGGAATTATTCAAAATTTCATAGGATTTGTAATTGCAAATTAATCAAAATTTTGAAAGTCGTTAACCGCAAGTACGAGCATCAATATTATGTTGACCGTAAAGTTACAGTCATAATACTAATACTTTTTTAATGAGAATTCTTAGATAGAGAAGCGAAATATCTGTATTATCAGACTTTGGATTAATTATTTTGGTAAATTGTACTTGAAATTGCAATTACGATTACATAATTACGTAATTTCATTAATTACTTTCAGAAAATCAGCCTGTAATTTGTAATTGTAATTAAATACTTTGGATTTGTGATTGTAATTTTAACTGCAAGACGTGATTATGTTTTGTATTTAACTAATTTCTAATTTTTGTAATTGCGATCCTATAATTATAAGCAATTACTTTTCAAGTTCTCTTCATGTAATTGTGACTGCGATTAATTAGAACTCAGAAATTAGGGTGTAATTTGTAATTACTTGCAATTATTATTTCAATTGAGTGTATTTGACCCGAATCAGTCTAATCTGTATTTATTCATTCTTCAAACCAACCCGAATCCATACAAAAAAGCATCTGCACTCTGCACTAGTAGCCATTTTGAAACGAAAGCATTTAAAAAAATAAAATTGAATTGTACTGAATTGTAAGCAATCAGATCTTCGGAATATTCCGAACTAAGCAGAAATAGAAACACATTGGTTAGAGATTGGCGGCTATTTTTCGTCGAGATTGGTTGCTTTCCATTTGGCGTGGAGAAGGTACTAGTAGACAAGCAAAAACTGATGTGGAGAAAAGCCTTTTCAAAGAAACCATCAGGCATTCTAACATTGTAAGTCCGAGTGAATAGAACCCTCCACATAGCGAAGTATGTAATGCTGACATAAAAATAAAAGTTTCCGACAAAAATAGTAAAAATACAAAATTATGCAAAATGTAACGAGAAATGTAATATATTCATGGTCGTTTCAAAAGGGTTCACTTGACGACTTTTTGTGGACTTGAAGGACATATCTCGTTTAAAATATCTCTGTTCCGTCCTATGACTTTTATGTTTTTTCCGCAGGATACTGCCTTTTCCGTGCTTGTGAACGGATTGTGTGAGGGAATCAGTTGGAGGTCAGCATAATTCATAACATATTTTGCCGTCGAGTGCCCTGATCAATCAATCCATGAAGGTCAGCCGGGTAGGTTTATGGTTTATTGACTATTTTTCTTGTCATATATTTATAGAATAATAACGCTAGCAATTTTTTGTTGCGTCGGAGAAGGTACCGCGTTTGACAAATCAGGAAGGCCCTTCCAATGGAAGGACATGTTTACCCTATTTTGGCTTCTTAGATCATTAAATGAAAGAAAAACATAGGTAAACATCTTCGAACAGACTGAGGTTTGAGGATATTTTAAAGTTTTTAGGTCGAGTACCAATACTGACTTTTGGTTTACTCTTGAATATACACTAAAAATATTCGACGACTCAGGTAGTAAAGTGTATGTGTTGAAGTGATATCAACTAATCATTATGCATATCTAAATATTTTGCAGATTAATCCTGTATATCACTCATGCACGGAAATAAATACTTGCTTTCAAATATGTCGTCCGATTACTCCATTCAAAACCTAGACAATATTTATATATTTTATTTATAATTTAAAGATACGCTCCTTTGATAGTGTTGGATAGATTTGCAAATTTCGCAGTCAAAATGAATTAATAATGAAAATCAGCGTAGGTAATTAAATATTTTGAAATCGAATCCGATGCAAATATTTACACCCTTCATAGAAAGAGCATCGATTTAGTGAAGGTGTTCAATCTGAATTAGCTTATTATAGCTAAGGAATTTTAAATAATATAGACGGGAAGAGCCAGCTTCCACTGGAAGGCAAAATCGGATATTTAAAATTCCCAAATTGTAGCTATATTAATTATTTTACAGAAATTCGAACGCGGTGTAATTAAGCCATGCAGCAGACAAAATAAAGTCTAGTTTAGATGTGTCACAGTTATAACTTAAATATTTTACAAAAGATTTTTATGTCGAATCTAGATAAATTATTTAATATATATTTTGCGGATTAAATAAAATCTTCATTGGAATTTTTATGTAAATCATTGTCACAGTGGGCAAAGTAAAATTCTGAAATTGTAGTTCACTCCTAAATCCAATTGTTATAATTGATCACCTTGCTCCAGATTTACCTGACTTGAAAATTCACATCCTGGACCAAACCAATGCAACGGAGGGTCATTCCGAAATCCATTAAAATTTTAAGACCCTAAGAAAACATCGAGTCATTTCCTCAAGTTACATAGCCTCAAGAAAATTGACTTCCTTTCATGTTCCCTCGTCTTATGACGATTTCCTTCTGACATTGTGTCTTCCATAGCTATGGCTATCGACTCGGACTAAAAAGACAGGTGCCTTCCGGCCTTCTTGTTAAAAAACTCATGCCCAATTTCCCAACCCACCTGTGCAGGTCGGAGTCTCGGAGTCGTGATTTAATGTTAGAATGTGATACATGCAACAATGAGCACATGGAACGTAACGTAACAATGAAAGTCGGAGTGGAATAGGCAGAAGGAACTGGTGTCTTGGTTACAGGGTCCCAAATATATCTATGAATGGGTACCACATCTCATCAATTGACACATCGTTAGAATGTGGACTTTCCGCTAATTTATCGTAAAGGCAGGGTATACTTCCTGTTTGGCCTGCGATAGGTACCCCCAGCCTGATGGAATACTCCAGTGGAAATAATCTTTAAGAAAGCAGATGTCATACTATGTCGGTCTATGAGATTGAACCCTCTTTATAGTGAAGTTAATATTAGCCGTGTATACAGAATAGAAGTTAAATAGGCAGAAAAACTCCGTTCTGAATATTTATGATCATATTGAGTACTAGTGAGATTGATTTTGCGATGCAAGCAGCGTTTTGAGTGATTTTCTAAGTTGAAAATTTCACTCTCTCCATATTTCATATTTCTATCTCGAAGGACGAAGGAGACAATTCATTTGACCTTTTACCGGTGGTGTCGGTTTCTGTAACTTTCGAGACATCGCAAATATGTAAACAAAAAGGAACACTTCGGTTATCCTCTAGCTGGTTTTATCTATTCTGAGTACTGGGACGACAAATGATGGCTTATCGTCTATTTCTGCGAGGGATAGAGCAAATATGCTATACATGATCGGATACTGTAAGATAGAGTAAAACTTTTGTACAATGTGTGGTTATCCTGATAAAGTTCATTTCGTCCGCGTACATCAAATATGTTTGAGACCAGGTAAACTCACCTGATGCCTATATACGAATTGAACATGAAAAAATACAGAATTTCTGTCCCTTAATCTTTGTATCTCCTCTTTTGAATTCAGCTTAACTCTTTGAATAGAATAACCCTTCTCCGGGCACATTATTAAAGGGAAATATTTGAGTCATAGTCACATTCATGTCAAATATCCACCGAATTCACTCTTGACTAATATTATTTGTATGCACGGTCCTTCGGCATTCCGCAACATACAATCACATCCCTCCGGTGCGGTATATTCTATTGTTTGGCTGAGTGACTCGTATTTTTTGTCTGGAGTTAAAAAACTTGTATTGCATAGCCAGTGCAAAGAAATCTTCACGTGTTTTTTTATAAAAGGGTTGAGGGTTGAAAATGTTGAAACTGAAAATGAATTTTATGTATGAGTCAGTCAGAGTCTTTCGTGGCTAAGTTGAAGATCACTACAAACCCAAACTGCTGAAAGTGAA
Organism: Protaphorura glebata; assembly: GCA_034694305.1. Classification (NCBI taxonomy): domain Eukaryota; kingdom Metazoa; phylum Arthropoda; class Collembola; order Poduromorpha; family Onychiuridae; genus Protaphorura; species Protaphorura glebata. The sequence continues at coordinate 4,616 of JAQFYE010000836.1, read as the reverse complement.
AGTTATTACTCTGTAATTTCCTTCGACTCATAATAATTTACAGAATTGATTTTTAGTACCGGTTTCTCCGAACGGGTTCATTTCATGGGATTTTTATTTTAATAGTTGTAAGACGGATGTGCGTTAACCTAGTTAAATTTAACGAGGGTGAGTGTCCGTGTGTGTGTTATGTGTTGTTTGTTACTTTGCATTGTAACTTTTGGTATGTCAACTTTTTGGTTTGGATAAGTGGATAATTAGAAAAGAAAATATCCAATATTTGCTTCGGAATGCCTAAGGTAAGTTTGAAACCTTTCAATTTAAGAAAAATGTGGGGTTAATCATTTAAAACATTTTAGATGGATTTGGTTCGTGACCACGAGCTTGACTATGTGGTGTGTCGTCAAATGCTTTATTGATTTCTTGAAATCATAGGATAATTTCAAATTCAAACTGGATGAATTTTGAAAACATCCTAAAGAAATTGAATTGGAAGTCTTTAATGTGCGTGTTATAGTCTTGACGTTAATCCGTATTTTTATTTTTATGCTTCCGATTAATTCACCGTGGCTGTGTAATATGATTTCAAAAGCTAATTTAAAAGCAAAATCACGAAATCCAAATTATGATATGATTGCATTCAGAATAATTATTTTAAATAGTGCTATAAATTTTTATTAGAAAAGTTTGACAGTATCTACAATCACAATCTCGCGATCACCTGTGATTGATTTTAAACTATCATGCCTGCCTAGGATTCCAATGTGCGTTGGTCTCCTCATTAGTTGTCTTACTTTCTGGACACACTGGATAGCATTTATGCAAATATCCTTAAAATGAACTTCGGTGATACTGCACCATCAACGATAGAAACACGCTTTGCTTTCTGTAGGTATATAACATGGGAGGTTACATTATTAAGTTATCTTTCTATTGCGTACATGTTTGTATGGAGTGACAAAATTGACATGCCTAATTATATTTGCCAGTTCTTTAAACAGCTGTTATGGTGTTTCGAATCGCAGCCACACTGATATTCTCTTGACTCATGTCCGTCAGTATTATAGAAAATAAAGTCATGGCATGTGTAACCGGGCGTACATGCATCGACCTGGCTGTGAACTCCTAGAAAGTGAGAGTTAGAAATGCATAAACGCCTAAAATATTTGACCTCCGGGTATTATAATGGTAGTAGAGTATTTGATAACTTACATATCTGAAATTGTTTTTGTATCCTAGTGTACGTATATTGAACGATTTTTGAGAACGAGACTGTCAAGATTTAGTACCCTTAAAAGTACGTATTCATCATCCAGCCAGGTCAGATACTCGTGTGATTCTCGTGGAGAGAATTTTGCCGCTGAATTTGACAGACGCGAGGTACCCCTAGCAGTAGAAACATCCAAGTAAAGAAAAACCTTACGAAAGTAACAACCATTTATTGTATTCTCGAGAGACAAATACCACTGCGGCGAAGTTAGTTAAGAGCTTTCAGAACTATAATGTTCATAGGATTAACTCAACCAAATGATTAAAATGCGTTTTATTGAACCAATGTCCCAAGCCAAGCTGTGTAGACATGTTTGCAAAAGTATAACCTTCAGCTCGTTTTCTAGTGCCACAATCCAATAAGGGGTATTTTAGCTAAAATTACTGCATAAAATATATCCTTCAAGTTTTAACCATGCCTTGTTTGCACAAGGAATCCAACCCTCATCACGGTTCAATAGTAAGATTTGTGCTGAAGTACGTAGGACTAAACATATTTAAATAATTAAAAAAAGTGTTTTGTTGTCGATGCTAATTCGATGTTCCGATTTAAAGAAAACTGTGTCGAACATATTGAGCAATGTAAATTTATAGTTCTGTTCTTCAAAGCAAACTTCAAGGCAGATTAATTTCAGATTCAAAATTAAAATAGAGTCGATTTCCTTTTATGTTTTCTGAAAGGGCTGCATAATTTCTCACGTTCGCGCACACTACAAAAAAATTAGCTGAATAATATTTTTCTTATTTTATCATCATAGTGAAAATGTCCTGTCTTATCAAAACAATGTTCCGTCGTATCGTCTTCATTGAATTCTCTATTATTATTGGCGACTCACGAGTTCTTCTGAGTCGAAGACCACAACCACATGTAACGCACTCTTGTCAAAAACGTGTTTGAAAATTGTATTGTTTGGCACAACAATACACTGCATCAGGGACGTCTTGTCATGCCACGTCGGCCAAGACGGATACACATTCGACATTCCCCTCGGAAGCATTTATTTTATGTAAGGCAGAATAATTCATAATGATCTGGCATTGCATTGTTAAGAAGATGTTGACCCGGAAAGCGTGCGTTGCGTGAATCTCGATCTCGATAGGAATTTAATGTACCATCTGCAAACATTGACTTCGTGTTTATGTCATGAACTATATCACATTTAATTGGGTTATGAAATATCAAGTGTTTTAATTACTAAGTCTTGAAACTGCTTCATTCTTCTAATTATGTAGTTCAAAATATTTCAACCGCGTAGCAACAAATTATGCTCTTATGATATATAGCATTTTCCTGAATGAAGAAAATATGAGAGGTCAAAGAAACATTATTTATGTATACCTGTAACCTGTAATCGCATTTCAAATATGTAACGCCAGGATTTTTATTTTCTGAATTAGTAGTCGCAATTTTATGTCTATTCATAGTATCGAATGAAAGTCAGGTCGAAGTGCAATAATGTAAAAATCATTTACAGATTTAGCGTAGGTTAGTAATTTATAAACATTTACAGTTTTTCGTTCTATTTCAATAACCCACTAATGTTGCGCCGTTATGTCAATTCTAAATGTATTTTTTATTTGTCATAAAAAAGGCATTCACAAGTCTATCGACAGTAACATAATTTTGAAATTAAATGTTTTTTGAAATCTTACAAGAAATTAATTCTTTTTGCCGTTAAACTGACTGATAGTCCAGTAATAAATTAAGAGATCTTAACAATTTTTAAAATAAGATACGAATCTCCCATCTTTACCCTCAAGCTTGAAATTTTACACAAAGACGAATTTCACACACTGCCATTGGAAGTGCAACTGCTGAGTTCGTTACTTGGATGGGAATGTCAACCCTCTTTTTTGCAGTTTCTTCGCTCTTTTTCAATAAATATGTCTCTATCTACCGTATTACCACCAAATTGCCTGGAAGTCTTAATTTCTCTTTTGAACTTGAAAGCAAAATTGGAAACATTTCAAAATAATAATTGGATAAGTTATTTGAGTTAATTCGGTTACTACTTCTTTTTAAGATAACATCCAGCCTAGTGTAACTTCTGAAAAATAATTAACACCACCTGAAATCTACCGAGCCATTAAAATAATTACGAATCCTTTATGTTACATATAATTATTGTTCCGCAAAAATGTTTTTTCTTCAGCTTGAAATTAAGAGGTACACTTGTAAGAATAATGTAAAACGGACGTCCATGTCGAACTAACGTCATGCTAGTCTGTGGATCAAAGAATCTAATTGACACGTGATTTGAAAATTCAAAACGCTTTAAACAAAATTCCAATGAATATTACAGCTGCCACCAGATCTAGATGAATAAACAGAAAACATTTCAAACTCAACCGATCCTCTCAATACATTTCTAAAAATGACCTGGCTGTTTGAATATAAAATCATCTGTAATAAAAGTAATGTTGATAAACGTTGAACTTATCATTAATGTGCATTTTTATAAAATCCTTTCTAATTCAGAAATACTTTGCTGCTTTTACTAGACCTGGGTATTATTTCAAAAATTATTACTCTTGGCTGACTCAAATAAATATACATAATATTATAAACCTAATTCAGACATTCTTAGTTGCATTCCTATCCAAATCACTGTACTCCACTTTTGAAAAATGTACTGTGACAATGCAAGAACTATCCTTCTACATAATTCGGTAAATACTGGCTACATGCGCGTCTCCTATTTCGGAAAACTGAACATTTTAATCTTTCTTAAGATTCCTTAAGGGTTAACTTAATTAACTTCAAATTCTCATTCTCTGCATTGCAAACTTTACTTTGAAATCTAACTATTCTCATAATTGGGAAAGTTGGTCCGTCGTTTTAGTGGTAAAGCAGGTATTATCATTTTTTGTCATCCAAATCATGGATAATCGGACAAGAAGTAAGATATGTATTTTGTAGGTAATTTTATGAAGGATCTAGGGAGATATTCCGCCCGAATATCCTATGCCAATGGCGCTGATGGGCGCATAATTAAAAATTGATGAGAAAACGACGATAAACGACGGTATTTTGAACGATTTCTCGACAGAAACATGAATAGGTTAAAATTGGCAATTTTTCTTCATATTTCGGTTCATTGAAATACTTTCTTGCCTTATTGTAACTAATTATCACCAACCACCGAACCACAGTTTAAAACCCTCAAACTTATTCTCCAATCAGATGATTTATTTGTCCATCTGGGTATGAATTCAATAGGAAGTTACGCATTTGCTGAGCAAATGTCTGAAAATGAACATTTGCTAAGCAAAAGTTATCCATGCCCCCGACATGCAACAACTTTTGCTCAGCAAATGCGTAACTTCCTATTGAATTCATACCCTGTCTGATGTGTTTTGGAATCATA